>JAQIXU010002359.1:0-12366 GCA_034701245.1 Strigamia transsilvanica
TGCACTACGGCATCAGAGATGATGTTGGATCAGAACATACCGTTAACGGATACTCGTTTCCGGCTGAGGTGAGATGGCATGGGATGTTTACATGATTCATTTTTCATTTCAAGAAATCTGTTAGCACACGCTCAATGTTTTAATTATTTTTAATCGTTTTAATCATTTTTAGGATTAATATTTAATAATAATTGTAATCTGTTTTACTTACGATGAGTATGCAATTTTGGATTTCATGGCTAATCAATAAGTCAATAAGCACGGGCTAGGTATTTAATGTCAATTAGTGTTCATTATTCAAATACGAAAATACATAAACTTGTGCTGATAGATTTTAATGATTCTATTAGCAATTTAAAGTTTATAGCTGTCCATGGACACAGTGCCATATGTTGACAAAAATAGAAACTAAAATGTCAACCCATATGGTTCAAAAATATATTTTACAATATATCACTTTTCACGGAATTTCAATCATATTATTCATGCATTAAACGATGCATTCATATTTGACAAATAATAATATTGTGGAATGCGTTTGATGATACATTTTACAAAATGTATTTTCAAGTACATTGTCAAACCTAATACATTTTTAAATACATTATAATATATTGTAATATATTTTTAACCGTATGGGAATGTCAGGAGAAAACAAAGAAATTTATTTAGTTAGATTTTGTTGATGTTTCAGCAATTTGGACAATTCGATTTATTCTTCCATTTAAACTTAAACAGTTTTTCAAATGTACGTTTTAAGTTAAACTTTTTAATTTATTTATTTTTACTCTTAATTTTTAATCTCTGGAGTATCTAAACTGAAGCGCTTTAGTGTCAATTTTTGTTTGCTTTTCTGATGCCACAATCCCTGTAGCTATGTGCTTTTGGCTTCGCTGCAATTGCATTTCTTTTACTTGGTTGGGTTTGTTGAAACTTGCACTGCCTTTTTACTTCATCACCAAGGTCTCTCTCGTTGATTGAATCAACCTCACAAAACTTTTTCTCTACATTAGACCATATCAATATAAAAAATAAAAAGAAACAAAAACAAGTCAAATTAATTATAAAAATAATAAAGTCTGTCAGTGTTTTACACAATTCACAAAATTCCACATTTTTTTCTTTTTCCTTTTTTGTTTGTATTTATTTTTTCAGGTTTTTTTTCCAACTTCGCATGTCCAATCATGTTCTCTCTCAAGCAGAATTTGAAGTATTTCATCTTTTTTCCCCTTCTTTCATCTTAAATTGTCTTCTTGTTCTGGATAGCACCATCACATTTTTTTATTTATTTTTTTTATTATTTATCTGGTACAGTTTTTTTTTTTGTTTTTTTTTTGGTCCCTTTTTATTTTTTCTACATTTGTTTTGTTTTTATCGACAAATTCCTTTTAGAATTCTTTATTTATATATATTTTTTTTAGTTTAAATCTTCTTTTGTCTTAGCCTCCTGCTGTTTTCTCGATTGGGAAAAGCACATGAAAATTACTTGGGATTTCCTGTTTTTGTGTTCTGATGTATTTTTTAATTCCCTACAATGTTTTGACAAGATTTCCTATGTGAAAATATGGAATTAACACACAGCTGTGTTTTTCTAAATTACAGGTCATGCCATGGGTCTTTTAAAAGAATTTTAAAATTTTTGTAAACGGATCAATATTAATTTTACTATTCAAATGATTTTTTATGTAAATAAATAAATAATTGTAATTTTGTTTTGAATCTACAGAAAAATATTTATTTCAAGATAATTTGTTGGATTTAGTGTTTGTTACATCTAGTTTTATCGCTTTTCACCCATTTTTATTGCTGATAGAACTCTTATAGCATGTTTTCTGTATGACAAACATCATACTTACAAAATATATGAGTTGTAAATTCGAGAGAGAGAAATTGTATTCTTGTGTATTTATTTCGTTCATTGATGTCTATCTTTGTTATCATAAATGTCAAACCCGGATGGTCTGACAATCATTTTTTGACAGTCAGCATAAAGTAATATTACGAAAAGAACCATTCGTTTAATAAAATGTCAATATATATGGTATTGCGAAAGTATTAACATGTTTTTATTTTATTCTTTACAATTTTAGGTCCAGTTGTACGGCTTCAACTCTCATCTCTACCACAACATGTCTGAAGCAATGCACAAATCCCAAGGCATCGTTGCTGTGTCTCTTCTAACGCAGGTAAAAGCTCAAGCAAAATAAAATAAAAATTAAATAAAAATTAAATAAAAAAAATTAAAAACTAAAAAGAAATTATTTCTTTATTTGCAAATTAATTTATAAAAACATTGTAGCAAACCAAAAGTATTTGTTTTCATGACAACAGCATAATTTTTTAATTAGGATTCTAGAAACAAATGGATCCTCCATGGCTCCATGTTCTGCTTTATTTTTTTTTAATAATTTTTTTGTGTTTCGACTTGAGTGCTAGAGGGAGTTGAAGCGTGGATCAATGGTCAGTAGTGAGATCCACTTTGATTTCCAATGGCGTGTGACTGGATTCCTTTTCATTTATCATTGGAGCGAATCTCATTTTCTAACACCCAAAGGGGGAGTGAATTTCAATCATAAAAGAAAGCAGTTACAAAATGAAATATTAGTCCAACGAAAACTTGCTAGCAAGAATAATTATATTTCTATAGCTGCATTCAGGAAATCAGTAATTTTTTTATTTTTTTTACTAAAAAAGGTTTTAAATATGTCATATCATATATACATATTTATTTACGTAGTACATATCCATATTTATTTACTTATTTATTTATTTATTTAGAAAAAACGAGTGTGTGCTTGATCAACTAAAGATTTGATTGGCTGCCGTTGGTCACATGCCCAAAAAAAAAATAATGTCACCTGTTGGCAGATTTTAACAACAATGGAGGCTCCATTTAGCTAAAATGCTGTTTGTATAGTTTAATGCCAATTCAACGGGTTATAACTTATAAAATTCTGAAACCAGGTTGCAAGGCAACCAACACCCACCTAGTTTACTTGAATATCTATTAAATCAAATCTATTTTCTATTCAAAGCGGCAAACCAACATATAGGAAAATGAGCAAAAAATGCCTTCCTTCTCTATATCAGAGTTAGAAATATGATAATTGACTTGTAAAATGTCAGAGATGTTGCTCTATCCACACTAAAAAAAATAACAGCGTTATTTAGGTGTAAAACAATAGCTACATTCGAAAATAGAAGCAGCAGAGACCCGTTAATCCATCCATGTTCCTTTATAGATTGGTATGCCAAGTGCATGTCAGCCATGTCTGATAAGGCGGTATGAGATAAGTTTTAGAGGGATTTTGTTTCGGATGTGTAAATTTTTAGGTACAAGAATAAAAGAAATATTAAAAAAAAAAAAGATTTACCACCCTTATTACTTAAGGTGTGCACCTTGTGACGACTTTACACCTGCCTAATAAGCCGTTTTTGATTATTATTCTGGTGCGTTTTATAATGTAAGCTTTCAGAGCTTATCTTGAATAGCTGTATTGTGACACCTTCACTCTGATGTCAAAAATAATGTATCAAAATATTTAGTATTCACACGGCGTTCAGTACCTTGGCAGTTTGCACTCAACCACAGTATAAAATGGGTGCGTGGTGTCATTTTAATCATCTTCACCTGCTTTGCAACTATTAATAGACAACGATTAATAATACAAAAATGATCTCGTAAAATGTAAGTGTGTAAACACGCCTCATTTTAAAACACACAATGTTAAAAAAAAAAATGGAAATTTATTCCTGGATTTAGTCTATTTCCTTTTCTTGCAACTTAATGAAGTTGTCATCTAGAAACCTTAATCTCTTTATCTCGCATCACAAAAAATGAAAAATGTTAGTCTTATCTTTTCCTTTAATGCCTCAACCATGAATTGAATAATGGTGACAGCACTGAAATGCTGCAAAATTGTTACAGAATGTTCATGCGCAGCAAATTCGATAAGAAGGGGGTCATAGCTATAAAAATGCTGTTTTTGTTTTAAGGTAAAAATTGAAGAAAGGGAGAAGGAAAAAATGTCTGTCGATTTGCTGTGTTGAGTTTATAATTTAGAAAGATGGTCTCAGCTGTGCAAGAAGAGTTAATAGTTAAATTTAGGTGGTGCCTGTGAAGATGAAACGACTCATTTATAGGCAATAGTTTGCTCTATTAGTTGGTGCAGTGGCCGCCAGATGAGGCTTTTGCTGCTCTTGTAATTGGGCTAGGTCAGGGTAGCAGCACCACTTAAACTCCAGCATCAATAAGGCAGACGATGTTCTAGTGCGAGCGCCTCTAATGTTTGTCTAATCACTCCATTAAAAGGCAGCGCCTCTACATAAATGGGGGGCAATCAGCAACAACAAGAAAACGACTTAAAAAGTACATTTTCAAGAAATTGGACTTAAATGGTTGCCGTTCGTTACGCAATCGTTATAATTTGCTCTCTAGGACAACGTTTGGACCCTTGAGTTGTGTTTCTTTTTACGCCACGATTTCTGAAGTGTTAAAATTGTTCTTTTTGCTACATTTTCGAACTAAATAATGTTCATTTTGTGTGTTGTTGTTCCCCCCCCACTCTAGGACACTTTAATCTGGAAATGAAACTATTGGTGGAAATGTCTGATTGTGTGTTTTGAAAATGGAAACGTGCACGTGCGTGCGGGGAAGCCAATATTCGGTGCAAATGAAATAAATTTGTAGAAGTGTTGTACATTTCCGGGTTTAGTCAGAGAAAACAAATACTTACTGGTAATTAAAATTTGAACCTTTATAGGCTAAAGATTTCTTTGATTTTTTTTTTTTTTTAAATTTTTTTTTTATACTTAAGTCAATTTATTTTTTCCTTTAATAGCTTGGAGACCTTTCCAATCCGGAATTGAGGATCCTGACAGATCAATTGGACAGAATCAAATACAAAGGTAGGGGTTTAACATCAAAAACGACAATTCCAGACAATTTTAGACAGTTATTTCGAAAAGTTGTTGACACCATGTCACCCATGAACGCTTGTCAATCAATTTTTTTTTTTAATTTTTTTAATATTCAATGAAGACAAAAAAAAATTTCTTTCCTAATTTAATAACTCGATTATTCATCAATTTATTATTATTATTTTTTAATTCTCTCGAAAATGCTTTATTCTTCCATTCTTCTTCCCTCACATGTAAATCCGTTGAAAGGGAAGTTTTTGTGCTCGCCGAAAGAGGATATAAACAAGAAGCAATATGTGCATAAAATAATGCAATCGGCTTTTTCTTTTCTTTTCTTTTTCTTTTTTTCTACAATTTTTATTTTACATTTCTATTTCTCAATTGTCGTCTATCTTCACTCGGCTTGTTTCTGATGTTTTCTTAACAAGATGATTGGATGTTATGCATATTCAGTACGTAGAATTTTCTCGTTTCCTTCCTTTCTCCGCTTGCTTATTAAGAGAAATGTAAGTTAGATGTGTATGGAGTGGATGAAAGAGGCAAAGTAAGTGAGTGAGAGAGAGCGAAAGGAAGCCTAGGTGGTTTATTATATTCAAATGTGCCCTTCCTGTATTAGTGTGCAATAATGTTCTCAAACACAAGCAAATCTTACTTGGGAAGGATGAAGGGATTTGAATAATCCTTGCAACTGCTCCTATTTTTTAAAACCCTTTTTTGGTAACGTTTTTCTCTTTATATTGAAATTGTTGGATTAGGTTTAATGTTTTAAAGACGAAGCAACCACTTGTACTTGTTTAAACATGCATATAACTGTTTGATTAGCCAATTTTTTGATAACTATGCGAGTTTTTGTTAGCGCTTCTAGTTTGGCAGGTATTAAAACAGTTGGAAAGACCCAAAAGCATTTGAATAATGCTTTGGAAAGTTTGTTGGAAATTGCATTGTATTTTAGTCGTACTTCTCAAGTAGAGAAAGGCCAAAGCAATACTTGTTTATTTCCTTTTTCTCTTTTTTCTTGTAAATACAAGTATAATTCGGGCGCATGCATGGGCATTGGTCGTCATTTGAGGTGCCGCCATTTTTATTCCACTTCAAAGTGGAGAAAAAGTGACGCCGCCAAATTTTATTCCGCTTCAAAGTGCGATCAAAGCAAATCGCAATGGACTTCTTTTCCATCTGTCATCATGGATCAAGAAGGGAACAAAGTGCTTTTTTGAAATTGAAAAATAGAAGAAAAGCGTCGGTTACGACTGATATAATATGGTGAATTCTTCTTTGTTTAGTCGCAGGGCTAGGTTGCGACTTTTTCCATATTTTAATAATTTATGGAAAGAAAATCGCAATTATTTTCACGAAAAACTAGAAAATACACAATACGTTGCCCCTTGCGCTTTCCTGCTTAATTATTAGTTAGGCTTTGCTGCAGTTCTCAGATTTGAAGTTTGAACGTGTCTAGCTGGTTTTAAAATCCTCGCATCACATATTTTATTTACTTGTTTATTGATTCATCTGATCTCTATGCACTCCATTGCAAATGCAAAATAATATCAACATTTTATTCCTTTTACTCACTGCCAACTATAACCTTGCAAATATTATACAGTACTGACATCCGCGCCCTTTAATTCCGAGAACCGTCTTCTCAGACGACTAATCTTTGTAAAGGGAGGGGAACAGATGCCGATCGAGACACGACGTGCAGCGGCATAGCGCTCGTCGAGAATCCCCATTTCTTGCAACATGATATTTAAAGCATAAGGGACCGAGTGCGAGCTTGATGAGGGGAGGGAGAGAGAGAGATAGAGAGAGGAAAAGGGTCGCTGAAATGGCACGTGTGCATCGTCAGTGATCGACTGCGTGTTCATTTGGAGCATGGCGCATTAGAGACGCCTTTATGATATTATGTTGCATAGACATGGTCTCTGTGCTGAACGTATTGATGATTAATATCGCCCCCACCATTACTCGTCAAAGTAAATTTAACTTTCTCAATAGAGTGAATCTGCATCGTGGCTTTATTTCTTTGTTTAAAGTTTGTTTTTGTTGCTCGTCGCTTGTCTTAACGGATCATTTACGCAATAGAAATAACACATTAGTAAATTTTGTTCAGAAAGGTAATGGGAAAATAATATTTCCGATTTATTTAATGGATTTGTAATATTGGCGGACATTTTGAATAGAATATGCTAACAAATGAGTTTTATGGGCATGTATGTCTCCCAATTAATAAAGTTTGTAATCTGTGTTAGTTGTTGGAATTTTTGTTTAGAAAGTTGAAATAAAGTTGGATGAGAAACATTAAAAGTCTAATACAAACAAAGTTAGCAGTAAGAAGTTTAATCCGTGGATTTACACGTGACATTAAGCATAAGCAGAGTGCAGTAGGTAAGCAAGTTTTAGAAAAATAAGCGAAAGGGTTCTTGTTGACACAGAGCTGTGGATTAGAAATGTACTCTGTTGTTATTTTCTTTATTTTTTCTTCTTATTTGCATTCGGGGTATCATTTAATTCAAGTGAGTGAACTCTTGTTGATGTTTACACTATGTTAGCCTTTAAGCACATGACCAAGCTAGGTATGTTGACACACTTGCTCGAGGCGGTATTTGTGATCCGTGAACAAGAGTAGACCCTCTTGTTGCAAATTGGTAGCAGCTGACCCACTCTAGCGGAATTTACTAGTACTATAGTTTGGGTCCGCGGTGCTTGTAGTTGAAACGCTATCTCTTGGAAGCAGCAAAGAAGATTTTCAGTAAGGGAGAGGGAGAGAAGCCAATGTTTATTGTAGGCTCCTCAATGACACTCAATTTGTGTTGGTGAAGTAACGTAGCGAAGGACGTGACATTGCATTCTTTGTATATGGTCATCAAGTTGGGTGCGCGAATCCCTCTTGGCCATTTCTTCTAAAAACTTGATAGCTTCTTATCTCTCGAAAAATAAAAGCCATTGGAATTTACACATGTTGTTTGGAATTGGATGAAGTAAAATGGTTATGTTACTCGAATGTTAACTACGGGCAATGGAAGGGAATACAGCTGTAATTTATTGATGCTTGCAAATAAATTGCAAATGCAATACGTTACAAATGCAATACGTTACGGCAAACTTTTTTTCAATTCAGGTTTAGGTAACTTTTAGGTTACACGTTTGACATGGGATGAAATTATTTAGCAAAATTTTTAGCTCAAGTGACAAGGTGTCTCATTTTAGAAGAAGCACATAGTTGAAATGACACATTGAAAATGATTCTAGAAATTAATTTAGGAATTTATTACAACCGGAAGTCATGTGATATGCACTATAGTCACTTGAACCTGGTGTATTATTTTTATGTAATATTTACCAAGTATACATACTACCGGTAAGTGAAAAATTGGATTTTATTTATCTGGTAAACGGTTTGCCATATACACGGTGTTAGTTTTCTGGTAAACACGACGTCGTATCGGACATTTCGATTATCAGGAACAACGATATGACTGTCGATCTATTTCAACTCCTAAACAAACCAAATTTAGCTCAAGTAACTTCTCCCAAAAGCAAGAAGTATTAAAATTTGCTGTTACACCCAGGAATACATCATTTTTGTTTACACTTAGTACTATACAAAGGCACGAAATATCGAGGTCAGTACGACACTTATACGCTGCATGGATGTTTACATTGCAGTTTTCAATGCGCAAAATGCCCAATAAGCATGTCTTTTCTAGAGAATTGGTTTGTTTACATGATCAGTTTTCCAGAAAAGCAAAATTCAGATTTTTATTTATTTGGTAAATGATACATGTTGTAGTTACTGTAGGAGTAAACAACATCTTAAGATTAGAAAAGACGTTGTTTAATGCAAACAGAAACTTTTTGTCTCCATCTTTTGATTATATTGTATTAGATATGCTCAATGCATGCTCGAAGCTATATGATGTCGAATTTGGCACAAGATCCCATGATACATCACAATATTGCATTTAATCTTTCAGTCATCACTGGGTTGAAGCACAATGGAAGGAAATCACCATTGAAATAAATATGTTAACGAGTTTTTCTTTCAAAAAATGTTGACACTATTAATTTTTTTTACTCTCGCGGTATCGTGATGGCTGCAGAACCGAGTAAATAATTCTCCAATAGGAAAAAAAAAAATTTGGATTTTCTAAATTCTAATCTCTTTAGAGTAAAAAGCGAAAAATGAAATATTTAAACAATCTTCATTCATGCGGAAAAAGTTGATTGGATTTTCTCAGGGTATGTTAAAGGTTTTGGTGGTTGCCGCTAGAGACCCCGGTTGGGAGAATTGGAGTTAGGCGCTTCTACTGTTTGCTTTTCCAATCAACCCCAATTACACGGTAGGTGTCGTCTGATTGACGCTGTCGCCCCTATCGATCTCAAATGAAGTGTAAAAGCGAGTGTATGAAAGAAAGAAACGAAAAAAAAAAAGGAGGAACAGATAAGGGTTGAAGACACGAAGGAAATTAAGGCGGAAACAAGGAGCGAAATTAGAGAGTACAGGGCTATGCTTTTCGAATACCAATGAGTTCATGTCATACTAATGATGTCATAGTTAGTGAAGATGAGGTAGGAAATGATTTTTTTTATTGATGTGAGCTACACGAACTTCCTTATAAAAGCTAATTGAAAAAAAATGCTTTTTTTTATCTTTATCATTTAATTCTGACAGCGGGATAAGTCACAGGAAATTAGGCATATTTTTTTAATTCTGCTTTTTTATTCTCATTACATCAGTTAAGACTGACTAATTAATTAATTTTTTTTTTTTGGATATATTTTGTTTTGTTATTTTTCTAAAGAGTTTTAATTACTTGTGTTATTTTATATTCTGGTTGGCATTAAAGTTTTGATATTGTTCATGTTAAGTTTGCCCATTTTATTTGTGTTTGGAAAGTAATGGATGTTATGCGTGGGGTTTGGGAAATGTATATATAAATATTCAGCCATTAATGGTATTTTATGCCGCTAGGGGTAACTATCATAAAAATCTCTCCCACTTAGGTTTTTTCAGCCATAATATTAGCTGAAGGAGGGAAGATGGTGTGAAATATGAAAACGTGTGTTTATTACTGACATTTATGTCCCTCGAATGCGCCTCTTTTTATCCCCTTTCTTTAGAGCGCTTTCGTGCTTTTATTGGTCGACTAATTTTCACAAATCTGCACGAGTTTCATTCAGATTTTTCTAAAATAATTTTTTTATTTTATAACTCTTGATTGGGTATTAAAATTTCATTCAAAATGGGGCAGCATTCGTCAAAATATTTGTCTAGCCAGAAAAACCGAGAGAAAAACAGAACATTTGTATCCCCCTTTTTTTTCCATGTCTCCTGCAGAGGCTCGGGGGTTAGGTGAAATGAATATCTATTTTTTTCGTTACTACAAGAGGTTCCCGCCTGTAGCGATTGTATAAATAGAGCCTTCTCGTTGCATAATTCAAGTGCCAATCGATCACTTGTTGATAAGAAGGGCAAGTGGGAGCTCTCATACTACCAGAAGTTTAGTGTAACTATGTCTTTTTAGAACTGCAGCGCATTAATCTTTGACAAGAAAAAGAAACAAATTGTTTTTTGTTTTTTTGTTTTGTTTTTGTTTTTTACATTCTGAATTTCAATATAGATTGCAATTGTCACGGTGTTGTAATTTGTAATTACAAACAAACAAAAAATTGTTGATCTAATTCTTGAAAAGAGGTAATTTAAATGATAATTAAAACCCGGGGTAATTTTTTTTCCACTTTATAAATTCTTTATATGGATTTAATCTTTTTTTTTTTTAAACATATTTATGTTTAAGATTTATTCTTCTAGACAGTTGTAGATGAGAAAAGTTTATCCCGGTCTGAGGCAATTGATATTTATTTTTTCCAAGCAATTAACTTTTAATTTCTTTTTTACGGTTATGCGTACAGTGTGATAATAAAAGTGGCATTTTAGCGGCGAAAATTGTTAGTGTGTATGAACATAGCTTATCACGAAAACAACGTTTTTTTTTTAATTTTTAATTTTTTTTTTTTTTTTTTTTTTACTTTTGTTTTATGGTTTGCAATTTTTTGAGGTGACTATTGTCTAAAAATGTTTGAGGACCAAAAGGTGTTGAAATTTAATTTGCATTTTTAAATTGTTCTTGTTTATTCAAGTAATAATTTCAAAAAAGAGCAAGAAATGCTTAAAGGGCAGAAAATATCGTTAAAGTGCCTTGCTTGTTCTTTAAAACATTTTTTCCTTTGGTTTCGTTTCATATTTTCTTGTTTTCTGGTTTGCCAGGACAGCAAGCCCCCGTCAAGAATATATCCATCCGCCAACTGCTGCCAGATACGGATTTTTTTATGACGTATGAGGGTTCCACCACAATGCCCGGATGTCACGAAACTGTCACGTGGATCATCCTTAATAAGCCTATTTATATAACAAAACAGCAGGTAGGTAATGATGATAACAATAATAATAACAATTTACACACAACACCCATAAATAAGTGGCTATTTTATTTTTATTTCAATTGAAGTGTTTTTCGATGACTTACTAATTCAGGAACCAACTCATCCTAGAGCACTTGAAACTTTTTATGTTATTCGGATGTATAAAAACGCATGAAATATGAGTATAAGCAAGAGTGAATGTACTACGCCCAGTGGTGCTTCATGGTGCTTCGGGGCCCCGGAAGTTTATGTTGATAAAATTATATCAAATTAAGGATAACGCTTAACGCATAATGCCTTGTTTGCACCAGAATATTTTGGCTAGCCTAACATCTGAAATATTTTTGGGTGATTTAGCCTACAAAGTGATTAGGCTAATGCATTCGCACAACAAATTAAAAAACCACACATCCAGGCTAGCATTTAGCCAATAGACAATCAACGGAGTTGTGGGACGTATTCTTGGCTAGCTTTGGCAGTTATCCAGTTCAGAGGTTCCCAATCTTTTTAAGATGGTGTACCTGTTAGTTTAGTACAATATGGTGACGCGTACCAGTAGGTCAATATTTTTGGGAAAATTAGTCAGATGTGACGCACAATATTGTTTTCATTATTAATTTATCACTTATCGCGTACCCGGTATCCGTACCACAGGTTGGGAACCTCTGATCTTGTTTAACTGGATTTTAATTATCTAGCGTAAACATTTTTAAACTAGTTGTGTTTGCACCAGTATTCAGAACTATATTCAAACATTAGGCTAGCCCAAATTTTCTGGTGCGAACAAGGTTTAACGCTGGCGTAGTTGGCAAACCCACAAATATACATGGATTACATACGCTCGCTTAGTGCTGATTTCACTTAACGCGTTGTTTTTCTAAACCGAAATAACAGCATCTGCTGTACCGGAAAGATAACCACAACTTAAAGGACAAATGTGGGCTACATCTATACACTTAATCGTGAGGAGTTTGTGTGTGTATCCCGATTGGATCTCCTCCGAAACCGCCGGACGGATTTCGA
>JAQIXU010002360.1:0-12365 GCA_034701245.1 Strigamia transsilvanica
GGAAATTGAAGGGCCCCCAAAACTAAGGGGCCCCCATGCACCGCATGGGCCTGCGGTATGGTAGCTACGCCCCTGATCTAAAGTCTTACCGGTACGCACGCATATTTTCTATTCATGACCAAGAACTTTGGCAGTTAAACGATCGTTTATTCTAATAAATAAACGATTGCATTCAAAAACGAAGCATTTCATCTAAAAATTCGTTCGACACAAAAATTTAGACGAAACTTAATTGAATGCACCTAGTGAGGGTTTTTGTTATCTTTGCATTAAGTGCGCGCAGAGTCCAAATCGCTTTAAATCAACTTAGAAATCAAATGACATGCAGAATGCTATTAAATTTTCGAGCAGCTCTGTTTACAAATTGAAAACAGTTTTCTTTTAAAATGTAATAAAATTTCAGGCAAGGGATAATGACGTTACGGCTTTAATATTGCTTGTGTGTGCCAAAACAAATGAGTTCCCCATTACCAGGGGATTTTCCCTATTTAATCTGTTTACCTGATCACACAAGAGAGAGAGAGAGAGCGAGCGAAGAGGAATTCCTTGATGTTGTGCATCATATTGATTGAATGTGATTTTGTTCATGAATTTCAAAGGAAATCCAAGTTGGATGCCGATGGGGTTTAACAGGGGTGACTCACTAGGAAAATTAGAAGATTTTCTCTGTACAAATCGCCCTCCCTTTTTGCATTCCCTTATAGTCGTTTTTAATTCTTTTACACAGCGGATGGAAATTGTTAAAACAAGGCAATTATTTCCTCCAGAAAGTAAAAATCAAAATAAATAGTTCATTGGTTTATTTTAGGCAATTTTAATTTTACATTTTGTATGTTTTTTAAAAGCGCCGCCTAAAGTCAGGCTTTTTTCAGTCTGTGGTGTAATGCAGTAAAGTTTCACGGGCACATACGCAATGAAATGAAAGTAAAAAATTGAAATAAAATTTGTTAAAGGAATTAAATGTTTGTTTTTTGGTCTTAATTAATTAACATGTATCAATCCAGCTTCATTCTACGAAAAAATAAAAATTATATTTATATATGGAAATTGTAATAATATTTTATATTACCATGTAAACGACTCTTCTGGCATTAAAATCCCGTATGTCCTGAAGAACTTCAATAACAGGACGTGACTGTCTATCTTTGAACAACATAAATCCAGCACTGTCTTCAATTACCGACAAAGGTACTCGATAGAAATTTAAAGGGCGGCAAGTCTCGCACTTATTTGGCACTATGTAGGACCCTGTGTGGAAAGAACCATCATTTGATTCACCGATTATTACTTTAAAATAGTGTGATGGCACAGCAACATGATGACGACCAATAACTTGAAATTCCATTTCTAATTTATCTGTTCTATGAAAATATTAAAAAAAAAATATTTTTTAAAAAATTAAAAATAATTTTTTTTTTTTTTTAAATATCCAAATTTTTTACTTTGGTTGATACAAGGGACCAGTCAGCACATAGACATTTTTATAACAGTGTGTTAGATATCGAGAGTAAGTCTCCAAACGATCCCAAACACTGGTCCGCCAATCAAAGTTCTAGAGAAATATAAAACGAATAATTATTGTCACGTAAAAAACTAAAAAAAAAATCACCTGTGGCACAGTATTGCTAAAGTTAAAAGTGTCATCGAAGCTTTTTTCAGTGCATCTGTGATTGTCTTTATCCGCTAGTTGCGACGGATAAAGTCCGCTCTCCTCATAATCGGATTCATCAGGTTGAAACTTCTTGTTAATGCGTGGATCGGCATGTAAAGAGTACTTTTCTGTATCTTCTTGGGAAATTAACATCGTTTGGAGGTTGGATTTCGTCAAGTGTTCTAAAACCCAGTTCGGTGCCCTCTTTCGGTTGTCGTACGACACTTGGAAATCTTGGTAGTTTAAGATAACATCCCTATTTGGTATTCCATATTTCGACACCCGATCTAGGACGGAGTTTTCGTGGGCGGTCACTTTAAACGAATTCTTTCTCCATTTGTCTAACGATGTTTCGTAGAAATAGCCAAGTCCTGCTGCTACGACGTAGAGAATTCGAAAATAGGCCATTTTGTACTCTTGGAATTTAAAGCTTCGAAGCAACTCTTAAATTTTGAATCGTCGATTTTACATTTGTTTTAGTCCTGTGACAATAGTGTTACTAACAATAATCATGCGTGTTTTATTCTTAAGAAAGACTGAGCATAAACCTTTTTAAATAATTGCAAATGAAAATTAAGAAAACTATAGGAATGTAACAACTCTTTTTAATTATCTGTTGCTTTTATTTACTTCTGGTTTTGGTAAATTTCAGATTATTGTATTGAATTTGGAGTTTGTGTAGCAATCGATAGTCACAAACTGGTTCTGCTTTATTTTCCCAAGCTTTATTGTCCCTCTGGTTGCAGTTTTCCACATCAAGAATCTACAATTGCAATGCAAGAGTAAAGACCTGACCTCTACTATTGCCAGCTTGATTTGGAATTGGAAAGGAAATAGCTGTATACAGCAAAAATGAAAAAGATTAACCAATTGTGAAAACACGATTTGATAATCCTACACCTGCAGTTTAGTGCTTCTGGTCGAATTAATGCTAAATGTAATTTGTGTTTTAAATTGGAAAGCAATTTCAGTTGGAATTCATACCAATTACCAACTTGTGGTCTAATTGATTGTTTTGTGAGTGTGGCCTGTTTTTAAAAAAGGTTTGATATCGACTCTCTTCCCCTAATATACGAGACAGGCAAACCTAAAAGAACAACAAATATATAGGCTAATAAATTCCTTGTTGAATTGAATTTTCACTGGACCCTCTTGACGATCAGTATAGTTTTTCCAATATCATTGGTGCACATGCGTATTCCAGGAGGAAAGAGAACATGGTTGTATCGACCAAGCAATCCAATGCATAAACATAAATAAGAGGTTGGTTACCTTCATTACAAAGGGATCAAAGGAATTTCCATAGTAAACTGCTCTCACGATGATGGAATAAACTACGAGCGTGCAATCAATTTCAAGAGTTTTGTTGAGGAATAAAGAATACAAATTACAGGTACAAATAAAAGAGAAGTAACTAGATCTTTCTTTCCCGTTCTCTTACCTCATTAAAATGGGACTTGATGAGAATCGAGAATAGAATCGTCGTGAAATGCCAGAAATTGACCAAAATGTCTTGCTAGGCTCATAAATTATGAATAAAGAGAGTTTTATCATGATTGCAGTTACAGTTTTGATGAGAAGTCCATTATCTCCATGGTAACATAATTGTCACATCAATCAACTTTTATGTTTTTCCGTGTTTTTTGCTCGACAATTTTTCATTTTGTCAGGAAACAAAAATGAATTGTCACGCGACATCGTGTATTGGTGTTGAAATCGGGAGTTGTTCCCAACTCATTCCGATGTGTTGCCAAGAAAAAACTCTTGTAGATTTACAATAGTATATCTTTAGTTGCAGGTGTCACAGAGCATTCTACTTTGCATAAAGACATATAAAAATTTAAAAGTGTATCTTTATTGAACGCATATTTGAATGGCTTACAATGTGCATGCGCAGTGTGCAATTCTGCCATAATGAGACAAGAGACAACTTGTGTCCCATATATATACAGATAAATATCTCTTAGCTGAGTAATGATGTAAAAAACGTCAACTTCTGCAAGCAAAAGGCACGTAAGGGATAAAAGGGGGAAAGAATTTAGTTTTGGAGGCGAACATTGAATGCATCTATTGTTTTATACGATAAATTGAGTCTTTGCTGGACCATCCCTTGAGAATGTTTTGCTCGTAGGCCAAAGATTTGTATCCATAACACACACATATACTATAACGCGAACACATTATTGAAGATATGGATGAGAAACGGTTTTGAGCGAGGGTTCTGCGAAACTGAATAAGAATTTATGGCTTAGATTTGCTTTAAAATGGTTTTATGTGAGAATGGACGAGTTTTTGGAATTAAAATTTAAGGGAAGGTTTTTTTTTTTTTTGTTTCAACGTTTTGATTGATTGATTGCGAATAAATTGAAATAAATGGAAATGAAAGTGAAGTTTTAATACTTATTTCGGTTTTATATTTTCTTTTTCTTTTTATTTTATTTTTTACAAAAAAAATGTTTGATAAAACAATGTATAGAGCATTAAAAGTACACTGTAAAATTGACAAATCAAAATTAAAAATTTGTTTTCCACTTTTTGTTCACGTTGTTTGAAATATTTTGAGTTAAAACACTTGTTCTGTTTTAATGAAACACGTACATTGTTTGAATGGGAATTATTTTTTTTATGTACACTGTACACCAATATTAATATGGTGAAATTGTTTTTTTCTACAAAAAATACTATTAAAAAAAAGTCTTTTATTTTTATTATTTTTCTGTCATTTATCTTTTTTTTTTTCATGTTCTTTAATGTTAATTATAATAATAACAATAATCCACATTTAGATGAAAAAAAATTACGGATAAAATAAACGTTTTTGTGTATCCAGTACACTAAAACTACCCATAGTCATTAATAATATTTTTTTTAAAAAAAATTAAAAATTATAAAATTGTGAATAAATTATTGCAATAAATTGAAAGGGTTTTTTTTTTAGTACTAAGAGAGAGAATAAGGTTCAAATAAAAACAAAGATAAAAGTGCATAGAAACCCTGAATTAGTGAATTTACACTTTGACAAGAAGATTTGTTTACAAGCAAAAGTAAAACAGAGCAGCTAAATGTGAAGAAACACTTCACTGCTAAGCACAAGGGTAAGGCACCACAGCCCATTTCATTTTCAACTTTTTATTTTTTTATTTATTTTTTTTTAATATTTTTGTGTTTTGTTTTTGCTTTTTTTTATTTTTCTATTTTTTCCTTTAAAACCAATTCACCAATTGCCTTCGGGATAACTTTTGTAAAAATGGCAAGCGAGACACACATAGAAAGCATTGGTTTTTTTTTCGTTTCTTTTCGTTTTTTCATTTTCATTCTTCATTTATACATAAGAAATAATTGAACCCAACTAGTAACTACTAGTTTAACAAACCAAAATATACAACTATCATGATATGCCTAAGATTCTTGAAGAGTTTTAATTAAAAACAAAATATTTTTCTTTAAATATTTTGTTTTCTCACCCTTTAAAATTGCAGATAAATGCGTTTTATTTTATAAATTACCTTTTTAAATAAAATTGCGAAACAATAAAATAAAAAATCGAACAAATCGTAGCAATTTACAAAAAAAAAAAAATTTCCAAAAAAATTTAATAATCAAAAAGAAAAACAATTTTGACAAGGCAAATACGGTGGAAGAGAATTTGATGCTTTAGAATGAAAATTTGTTGCTCCGAGGAAAATGTCACAAATCAGCATATTGATTATTCAAATAAACATTTATTGCATTTTTATCCAAACTCAAATTATCAGCACCCTGATCATTGAAAACGTTGCTTTTTCTCCTTTCTTGAGTGACTTATTCGATAGACAAAATAGAAAACCTCAACTTTGTATTTACACTTCGTATTGATAAAAACAAATAATAACAAAAATTGTATAGATATGAATTCATGACTTTTGTACACAAGAAATGCAAAATCTGGTCAACTCCAACCAAACATAGTTTGGCGCAAGTGTTTACAATACCATTATTCACCTATATAAATAATAATATCATGGATTTAGAAATTATTTAGTGTAAATAATAAAGCTGTAGATTTTCTTCTAAAAGTCACCCACAAAAAAAAAAATTTAAAAAAAAAAATCCTATCTAAAATTTAAAAAAAAAAAAACACAAATAATTAATTAATTGCATTAACGAACCAAAATTCATCGTGTCCTGAAGCTTAAATTTCATTTTTTTTGTCTTGTTTAAACACACCATATAAAAGAGATCATTTGATATGATGAACGACGATGCACTTGCTTGTCACTCACTTAGATCACCATCTTAAATAGTTTTATTCCAAGTCTGTAAAATGTATTTAAAGATTGTCTCATTGCTTCATGTGATGGCCATCAACGTGACTGGCATAAAAATCAGCATCACTCCGAGTCATTTCCATCGATTTAAAAGTCACTTCACCTCAACGCACGGAGATAAGCCGAGAACTAGTCGTCGTCACAGTTCGTTTCACCACAGAAAAATTCCGTTCAAATTTTTCACCCTAATATTTTAGCACCGAAAAGTTCGCTTTTTTATTTTTATTTTAGTTCAGAATAGTGTCATCTGTGTGTGTGACCATAGACTAAACTTCTGGCTCGTAACCAAGGTTTTTCCTCTGCAAAAAAAGATGGATTTCTCGAAAGTTTGGCCTTTCTGCTTCATTACGTTGCCAACATTCCCTCATGAGGTCGTAAATCTCTTTCGGGCAGTTGATGGGCTGAGGCAAATACACCTGCAAACTATCGTTGTGGTAGAAATGTCCCACGTTCTCGATTACTTTTTCATCTGACAAATCCTCGTACGGCTGCTCTCGGGCGAACGTCAGGATCTCCCATAAGGTGACTGCGAACGACCACACGTCACTTTTGGCCGTAAATTTACCCTGTGGATTGAAGATACATTCGTCAAATTCCACACCAAATTAATAGAAGACATAGATATAACTAGAAAAAATAAATGGCTTCTACTGAATTTATCAGATTATAGTGCAATCCAGAATTTAAGAGGAAAAATAGTTTTTTTTATTTATTTATTACACCTGCATTCAAAGTTTCTGTTTTTTTTTGTTGTTGCTATTTTAGTGTTTAAATACTGTACTAAAAACCGCCATAAACCAGGTTTTCGAGGTGGTTTATGCCAGGTTTTAGTTTTTCCAGCAAATAAACATGGCCGACACTGAAGTTAGATGGGGACGAAGCACCCACCACCAAAACGTGAGTAAAAGTATAATTATTTAAACAATTGGGGCATAATTCGTTGATTAGGTGAAAATCAAGGAGTTTTAATTGCAATTTACTTGTAAACCCAAAAACTAAACCATAAACAGACAAAACCGAAATAATCTCACAAACATTCAGTCAGCCATGTCGTTCGTTTTTGCTGTTTATACAAAAATCATATAAACAGAAACTTTAAATTATTATTTATGTTCTTAATTCTCCCCTTAATAAGCCTGACCTGATCCTGGTGATACAGGCCATTTGGAGTAAGCATTCATTAATCATTATCATTAGTTTTAATTAAAAAATAATAATAATAATATACATAAAAAGGAATAATAAAGATGTTATCTCACCAACAAAATGCTCTCCCAAGCCATCCATCGAATGGGAAGCACAGCACGGCCTTCGATTTTGTAGTAATCAACATTGTACAAGTTACGGCTCATTCCGAAATCAGCTATTTTGATTGTATACGCCCGACCCACGAGACAATTCCGTGTGGCCAGATCCCGATGCACGAAATTGAGCGACTCCAGGTACTTCATGCCACTCGCAATTTGTGTGGCCATGTAGATAAGGCAGCCATAACTATAAAGTGGATAAAAATCCATGTATAAATTAAAAATAAAATCATTTCACAGCCAAAAATTGTCTTTATCGATGATTTACCTGAGAATATCAGCATTTGGCGGAACCGTGGTCACCGTTTCGGCCACGTGTTCTTGTAGAAATTGATTTAAATCCCCATTTTCCATGTACTCCACAATCATACAGAGCGGTTCGTCGCGTGTACATATACCTAACACACGAACTATATTTGCATCACGAAGTCTGGAGAGTATCCTCACTTCTTTATGGAAGTCTGATCTGAAATTGTAAACATTTGCCCCAATGTTAATACTGGTTAGACTATGTTATCTGGAGCGGATTTATGGGTTCTTCCACTAGGGCCCCAAAAAGGGGTGCGAGAAGGACCCCACAAAGCAACATGAGAACAGCCCAATGCTGCAATGGGGGGCCCCAAATATAAAAAAGATATACAGTCGGACCTCATTGGGCCCCAAGAAGGGCCCCTCAGACCATAAATCCGCTTCTGTTTGCGATACATACCTAGCGGTTTCTGTTGCGTTCTTTCTCAACGTTTTCACAGCCACCAATTTACTCGTTCCAAACGTAGGAACATCTATGAGCTCGGGGATCCCTTCAGCTTCGCACAAGTGAACCTAACAAGAAATTTATTTTTATAAATTAAAAAAAAATAAAAATAAAAATAAAAATTCGACTTTCTCAAACTTACCTCGCCGAACTGTCCTTCGCCCAATTTCTCTAAAAACTGCAGCCGCTGGCGAGGAAATTCAGCAACTGGATTTTCTTCCCGATTGAGAATATCTAAATTGGGCACCGCATACAGCGTAGTCCCACTCACTCCTTGAATCGAACTCGGAGTGGGCGATTTGAATATCTCCGTTGCGGCGTAATGGCGGTCCGGTGGGGGTGGGAAGAAAATCGGTGTCTTCGGCACCTGTGGCGGTGGGGGACCTGGGATTAGGGGTACTGGAGGCCCTGTTTTAGTGAGATCAGGTACCGCATACTCTCGAGAAGTACTTGAGCCTAATAATTCGAGAAATGATTAATTTGATTAATTTGTTTATTATGATTTTCTACCTGTGTAATCTGGGCTTTGAGGCAGTTCGGGGAGCTTTCTTGTCATGCTGTACCCAATGCTAGATGCGCTGTAAGGTTCTTGGTAGGTCTTGTATGGTTCGTGGTAGTAGGTCTTGTCGGGATCTTCAAGCGCCACCTGTCCATAGATGTTGCCGTTAGCCTGGCAGGAGGAGTTGTTGCAGGGCACCAGATTCATTTGCAGATCCTTTTGGTTAAGGTAGAACATTCGAGCATCAGGAAAGTCATCACTTCCGCTCATCTTGGATTTGTAATTTTAATTTATAAATATTTAATTTATGAAATATTTTTGTTTTGCTCACGTATATCAATTTATTTAACAAAATTTAATATTAAAAATTAATAAATATCCTAGTGTGCTTGTTTTTCTTTTTCTTTTTCTTTTTTTGATATTTATAAATGTGCTTTCTAAAATGCGCCCATTTGGTGAGGAAAGGAATGGAATTTTTTATTTATAAATGTATATAAAAAAATATATATATATAAGGTGGTAAAATATTTACAAAACACCAAATTGTGCTCTTTTTTGTGCGCACCCGATGTAAAGTGCCCATTAGGAAGCATAAAAAAACCAAAATAGAAAATAAATAAAGTAAACATGTACACGTTCGAGCTGCGAAGCTTCCCTGCGAGGCTTCATCTATAATGAAGCAGCAGCAACAACCTCAGGTGAGATGACCCTTGTTTCATAGAAAATTCATAACACGCCATGGAGGCTGAAACAAATCAAGGGACTGGAGCCAGCATCATCTCAGCATGCAGTCCGCCTAATTCAATCGAAAAGTGGACTGCGCAAATCTGCCTGGGGATGATATAACTCATTGAACCCTTTATCAGAACGAAAGGAGCAAACTGTTTGCTTTGATCCTCCTACTGGTATGTTGTTGCAAGGGAATGCTTCGGCCTTATCCTCCATATTTTTAGAAAGCAATTACTGTCTAGGATGTGAGGCAATTTATGATACATTTTTAATCATGAATGGATGGCACTGACAGCATACGAATGCTATTCAGCTGGAATCGTTAATTATAGGGCTAGTATTTGATTTTTTTTCTGTGTTTGTGGAAGCATTATTGGTGTTTTGTAATTTAAAAACAGAAATAACCCATTGCCAGAATGTCTACCTTTGCCAAGTCATGCAAGTGACCTGTGACCTCTTAAGCAGAGAGAGAAAACAACAATAAAAATAAACAGGGAAAGTTTGAAAGAAAAGAGCTAAGGAGGATTTGTTTTTTTTTTTGGGAAAATGTATAGAAGGAAATAAAAGTGCTAAACTGAAACCATAAAAAGAAAAACCTGGAATTGCAGTGAAAAGCCATTTTGGATGTGTTTGTACACAAAATAAGCTGAAATCTTATGAGAAAAGGCAAATGAAAATGAAATTAAGCAGCGCATTCATTTAGAGAAATTATATAAAGTGGATGAAAATGAAAAGCAACATTTTTTAAAAGTAATAAATAAATAAATGCTTTGTGGTGTGATTTGTGTATGGTGAAAAGCAAGTGTTCTTGCATTGCTTTTTTTTTTTTTAAATATTTACTAAAGTAAAAGAAATTTTGTTCCATAAAATAAGAGGAATTTATTTGTATATATAAATATATACTAAGTTCTATATATAAATGATGTAAACTTCATGCTGAGATTTCATGCATTTGTATAAAAAGAATATCAGAAAAGTGCATTTAAAATAAGTTTTTCTGTTTAGATTTCAACTTATTTTGAGACAGAACACTGGCCTTTGTAGAAAGTGTTTTGAAATGATTTGACATTTCCTCAACATTTCTTATGCTGGGTACACACTCAAATATCTATTTACTGTCCAGATCCAAAATCAATTACATCCCAAAATATAAGCCTAATATAATGATCATCAAGTATTGAGATTGAGTAAAATAATATTGTACTTGTTTCTATCAAGCTACTAATTTATACAAAAACTACATTTATAAATATATGCCATTATCAAATAGTGAATAATAAAAATGATGTCACTTAAAAAATAAAAATAAAAAGTGGGGGAATCAAAAATATAAATGCAGGTGCCATTATCCTTATTTTTCTTATCAGAAGACATCATTTGGCACATGCTTTTGATTTTTTTTCTTGAATTTTTTCTTAAAAATTCTTATTGCTTTCTACAAGAAGTCAATTAACACACCCAGAAACAAGAAAAATGACTTAAATTTGATAAATTCTAGAATAGCAATGCTTCTGGGTGTTTTTATTCACTTCTGTTTCTACTATTTCCCATAGAAGAGACAAAAAATAATTTGTATGACTAAATGATTTAAGAGGATACCCGTATGGTTCAAAAATACGTTGCAATGTATTACAATATATTGTGAAATGTATAGCATTTCACAGGAATGGATAGAACCATTGCTAGTGTTAGAGTTGAGCGACCATTCTATCCAAGGACCATGATAATACTACGATAATGCATTTCGCAAAATGTATTATGAAATGCATTCCACAATATTATTATTTATCTAAAATGTATTTTAAAATACTACGGTATGTAATATGCATTGTCAAAATGCATTTTTTTTGTTTCTTACTTAAATCTTGCAAAATGCTATATACTATACAATACTTGTGTATACAATATATTTTTTGAATTATCTGGGTAATAATATCGATATGTTATTAAAATAAAGTATAATTTAAGGTAGACGTCTTCTGACAAGGTAAGGAAATGATTGTGTAGTGCAATATTATTATTATTATTATTAATATTATTAATATATATATTTTTTATAATAGTTAAATAGTATTACTTATAATTTTGCGTGTTAAATTAAAATTTTGATAATCCGTTTAGCATGAAAATGAAAGTGGACTGACCGATACCTTCATGTTGATGGTGACTCTTTTCTCCATAGGCTTGAGCACCGTGTGGTTGTTATTCTGCTTGCGTCTCTTGTTTCTCAGAATGATGATGAAAATAACAACCACCAGAAGTAAGATGACAGCAGCAAGAACACCAATCACCAATCCAATGTACTGATTGGACATTGCTTCGTCACTGACAGCAGTGCTCACTACAAAAAAATAATAATAAGCTCTATTAAACTAAAAAAGAAAATCAAGTTTGGGTTTGTCGCACAATGTGTTGGAAAATACACTGCTGGTTGCGCTGACTTATGGGCTATTTCCCCGAATCTAATTACACCCCCGCAGACAAGCTCTAAGTTGACAGGTAAGATATCTTACCCCCCATAAACTGTGGACTTATTAAACTTTTTCCACACATGTTGTACACTGTGCTAGACTGTTTTTTCTCTCTCGCAATTTCCATCCTAGCAAGGACCTAGTGTCAAATTTTACCCCTCCAGGGCCACAGAGGTGGTTAAATATGATCACTTTGTTTTCACCTATTTACAGACCACTAACTGTGACTTACAAGATTCTTATTTCCTAATGTGAGAGGCAAAAACATTTAGTAATACACAATTTGTAAAATCTTTTGGAAATTTCATTTGTACCCAAAGCAGACAAAAATGTAATAATAATTTTACACACATTAGATACATTCAAAGTCCCTGTTTTGGTCTTGGGTGTGCAAATGGTTGGGAGTCCCAACTTGTCACACTACTTCGTATGTCAAGTGGAAGCTCCGCAGCAAATTCGTTTACGTCCGTTTTAATTTTATCAGCCTCGTGCCAAACAGAAAAAAAGCTTCGGAAGTGCCTAACCGAAAGAGAAAATCTCGTTCGGCAACAACAATCTCAGACCGAAGCCGATACACTCAACCCTTGCTTTACGGCCTAGATAGGTTCCAGAAAAGTTGGCTGTAAAGCAAAATGCTGTATAACGAA
>JAQIXU010002361.1:0-12362 GCA_034701245.1 Strigamia transsilvanica
GGATGGTTTCGATCCATCGGCCTCTGGGTTATGGGCCCAGCACGCTTCCACTGCGCCACTCTGCTGATGGTCAGTTCCGCTAGTGAAAAGGATGTTTACCTTTGAACTCGTAACTATCAACTGTCAACTCCATTTGACAAATTGGATTTGTTTTCGGCTAATGTAGTTTTTTGTGCTCATTCTGGACACAAATGTTTTTCGGTTGCTTTTCTACTGCGTATTTAAATGTGAAATTCATTATTTGTTTTTTCGGCTCAGGGGTGTGAGTAGGGCCGTGTGGTGGATTTTCTCAGTATGATGCGAGTCTTCGAAATGCCGCCCCTTAAAATTACCTTCGATTTTAATTTTTAAAAAAAAATTCCCAGATTTTTCAGTGCTTTGGGCTTTTTTTGGTCTTTTTGTTTATTTTTTGGTTTTTTTATTGATTTTTTTTTTGGTGTTTTTTGTTTATTTTTTTGGTTATTTGTTGATTTCTTTTTGGTGTTTTTTGTTGAGTTTTTTTGTTTGGTTTTTTGGTTTTTCGTTTTATTTTTGGTTTTTTATTGATATTTTGGGTTTTTTGGTTATTTTGGTTCTTTGTTCATTTTTTTGGTCTTTTTGTTAGTTTTTTGGTGGATTGTTTTGGTGCTTTTTGTTGAGTGTTTGGTTTTTTGTTGATTCTTTTTCGGTTTTTCGTTGATTGATTGGTTTTTCGTTAGTTTTTTTGGTTTGAGGTTTTCGTTTTTCAAATTAAATATTATTTTGATCCCTTGTTGTGGGGCCCCTAAAAAAGGCGTGGGGTCCACAGGCCGGTGCCTACTTGGCCTAATGGGTAATCCAGTACGGTAAAAAGGAGAAAAATAAAAAGAAAGAGGGAAAAAACCTGAGGCTCAAGAGTCCAATAATTAAAAATGAATTTTAAACCCCAATTTAAAGATTCTAAATCTACGGTAACCAAAAATTGGGGCTCCATTGGACTTCAATAAGCCCAGGGCCCCCCGAAACCTTCTGGTACACTTCATAGACGCTTCATCGCCAATTTCGGCGATGCAAAGTACCAGTCAATGAAGCGTACGTCGATGTAAGGTGTCGCCTGATGCAGCCGCCTCTTCACATCATAGCACCGCACGGCCCTGATTCTTTACGTAAATGACAATCTCCTGAATTCGATGCGGCAATTCTGAGATTTTCTCATTTGTCTGATATCAGATTAGCAAATAATCCGTGGAAATGTGACTGCGAAATGAGCTTACCAACAGAAACTTAAAGATCGAGTCACACACACGTACAACTTAATACCGGTTATTTTGGCACTAAGACCTCATTAATAAGGCCAAATTGAATAAAAAAAATTAGTTATTTCTTTCACCAGTATTTCTGATGTGAAGACTGTGATGATTGCGCTCTTGCATAGAACCGTTAAAAGTCCAAGACAAACTGGCGACATGACTTAAGATATATTCTAGTAAATCAGGAAGAAATACTGCACACAAAACATGTACAATTTATTGGTAGTCAGACAAATTTATATATAATAAATGCAGTAAAGGCCCACGGCTTAAGCCCGATTAGTTTATGACGGTAAGTCGGATCACGACAACTTTTAGTGCACCTCATTTTGTTCTATAAATATTAGATTAGTGTCAAATTAGTAGCAGGCATTTTAGCAACTAAAAACTCATTAAAAAACTAAACTGAATAGAAGAAGAAAGTGATTTTTTTTGTCAATATCACCAATGCAACGACACAACAAAAGAAAATAGCTGCAGCGTTTGAAACCTGTGGAAACCAGAGTAACAAACAAATGACGGATGAAGGAAGGTCAGCCTACAAGTTGTGCGTGAACTTTCATTTTAATACTCTCAGCAGATATTGTTTTCACGCTGTTATTGGAGTCTTATTCAGATAGAATGAATACCCATACCACAAAGAGAGTAGTTCGCATTGATTATCCGCACACTCGCGTAAACCATCTCCGAATCAAACCACGAAAGTTGCACGCAAAAAAACTGCGATTCAATACACGCGTGCACAAGGTATTGTGGATTGCATCGCTGCTGCTGAGCACTGCACTGTGTGCTTGGCAGCTGTCAATTTGCATCGAAAAGTACTTTGCACAGCCACTAGGCACCAATGTAAAAATCGAAACCTTCAGCCAGTACACAACACCGGACCTTGTACTTTGTCCTTCCAACCACGATATGTTGTTCCAGTTTGAAAAACCATATAATTTCCTTTGTCGAAAAGCCGCAGCTTGCAGGTCCCTGAGTCCGGACAACAAGTCTCATTTCCCTTTTGATAATTTCAACATCACACTATTGGATCTGTGGGAACCCATAACGAATGTTAGCAAAAATGCCAGAGTCAGTTAGAACATCTAATAACAACTTGACCCTATAAACTCCACTGGCTATTTGTATTTCAGTGTGAACACGCGGTCAATCCCACCAAATGTGAAACCGAAGACTGGTTCAAGCAAAAGACGGTCAACACGATCGCTGGTCCATGCCAAGTTCTTCAGTTTGGTAATTACTGTTCAATTTTTATTCCCACAAAACCGAGCTGCAATGAGCTGACTATTCTACAAAATAAATTGACACTCAATTACACTCAACCCTCGCTTTACGGCCTAGATCGGTTCCCGAAAAGTTGGCTGTAAAGCGAAATGCTGTATAACGAATCAGGGGCAATCCCCCTTGATTCGTATATCGAAAATATTAGGCCGCAAATCGGCCTAATCGGCCAAATCGGCAGGGCCGTATTTTCGTACAGTATAAGCAAAATAAGCAGCTGCGTAGGGGCCTCCGATGATTGAGGGCCCCCGGAAAAAGATCTGACTGTGTCCCAGGAAAAATTAGTTGACTTATTCTAATGTATGTGTAATTTTTAGATTTTTTTTTAATATTAAATATTTTTTGGGGGCCCCGCAGTACCTAAATCCGGCCCTGAATACTGGCACAAGGCCGTTATGGCAAAACGCTGTATAAAGAGCGGCCGTATAATGAGGGTTGAGTGTATAAGCAATATTTGATTCCTGTAGACCTGCAATGGTATTTTATTCAGAAACGACCGATATTTTGGTTGAACGTCCTGGGCTACCGTGGATATCTTGTAATATCAACAATCTAAAAGGCGTTTAAACGAACAATATTACAATATTACAATCTATTTTGTTCAGGCTGACGCTTACACAGCAAATTCAACCAAATTGATGTTTATCGACAGAACATTAATTTACAAAACTAAACGCAATGATTTGGAATTGACGGAAACAAGAGTAAACAAACAAACACAATCATATTAACTTCCGTAATTAATACTTGTAATTATTGCAGTTTGAATATCTAAACACGCGTCGAAACCCTTGTGGTACCCAAGATGAAGAGATCGAATGCCGTAATCAATGGCTGAATGACCAATTACAAACTCCTGATGTGAAATGCAGGTCAGATTTATACTCAATCAATGAATTTTAAAGAATCAAATCAAAATCTGAATTAGATGGCCCTTTATGAATTCGACAAAGCCGCTTTGCAACTCGCTGTTCCAAGTGAACCAAGTCAGGGACAAAATTAGGCTGCTCTTGCCTTCGCATCATGACATCAACTGCAGACGCCCATGTTCCGTGACCAAATTGTTTATGGTTTCACAACAAGGCAACGATTTAAAAGATCGCGCCACCATTACAATCCTTTTCAGGAAAAATACGAAGCTAATCGTTAGCGAATATTTCGCTTATCCCCTGTCCAGTTTGGTATCCGATGTCGGTGGCAGCATTGGACTTTTCCTCGGATTTTCTCTTCTTTCCTGTTTGGATTATTTGCGCCAACTTCTCAATCAAATGGATCGCCGAATAAAATAACCAATCTTGTATCCCAAAAATCGTTTATCAGTCCCTCTCCATGTTAGTTTTTCGGAAGTATTTCTCCTCAATTAATATTGTAACAATTCAAAAGCACACAGATCAAATAGACTAATGCAGATTTTTCTTAGATCTCTCAAGAATTTATTTAATTCTAACTCGATGCTATTTTCAAACATCAGTCATTTAACACGATTCAAATTCTGAACTATACCTTTACATTACTACAATTCAATTCAACACTGTTGCGAGCAACACTGGACAATGAAATGGTGCTCTAATTTGCTCTGCCCTCGGGCCCATTCTGAATGTACGCCTCTCATTTATTTCCCGTATATTCTTTGGGAATGGCCTCTCGAAGCGCTGATTTATTGTCTTGATGATCATCTGCCAAGAATTAAAAGGTTGCTAATTTTACCTGTTTGCTTTTGATCCTAACTGCTGTGTTTTTTAATCCTATTTGATGTACTAGTATGCTCAATCTGTTTTCGTCCTTTCGGAGTGCCTGGCGTCATGATGTTGGTTTGGCTGCCGTGCACTCCCTGTATTTAAATCCAAACTTAATTATCTAAGCTCGTTTTAGCTTATATTGTTTAATACGATTGTTTATGACCTTTGTGCGCTTATTCTTGTTCGTTTCTGGGGCGATCGGACGTCGGGTTTTTGCGTGAGAAGCTTCGGTTGGTCCGATCGGCCGTTGGCGAGTGTCTGCAGCGGCCATTTTAGGTTTTGCCGGTTGATATGACGTCAGGTTTTCTCTTTCTAGCCATTCGCTGGGATAACGTCATACTTTGTGCTAGTTCAAGCAGAATGTGATTTTTTCCTTAAGTGATTTTCTTCTGTGTTGTTTTAGCGTTATAATCAAATATTTAAGTGTTCTACCGTTTGTATAAATATCGATGATGCAATGGAGTTCAAGCTGCATAATTGCCTGACTCGTGGGTTGGGCCTAACGGTTTTGACTGCTCCGAAATTGATGTTTCTATGTAATTTTGTTCTTTCATTAATCCTATTGAATTTCCCATTGTATTCCAAGTATCTTTATGTATCTTTGTGTTTTTTCTGATCTCAGTCTGACATTTTGATTTTTACGCATATTTATTCAATTTTCTGTCTTTCTTATTTTAGTGTTAGCATTTGTCACTGTGGCGCTGCGCCGATTGTTGTGCATGCGCCTTTGTCAAAATCTCATATATTTCAAGTCGAATTTCTCATTGTAGTCACTTCGTTTTCGCTCACTGAATAAATCACTTTAGTTATTTCTTACAAAAATCCGAGGTTTTCTTTCAAAAATGGCAGAGTATAAGCGAGCGCTCCTCCGCCCCATCTTATCGACTGCGACCAGACATGGACAATGTATTTCAATCGAGGAAAGGGAAACTTGGTTTGCAACAGTTTTTATCAACTTTATTTGGATTAAGCACATTTTTCTATTATCTTCATTGGCAAAACTACACTGGCAAAACTGCCGTGCAAGAAAATGTACAGCAAACAAAATAAAACCCTATACAGTACTTCTGAGTCTAACGTATTAGCACCAAAATTTCTATTATTTATTATTTAAATCAATTTTTTTTTACCCATCCTATCATCTAAGACTCGGGGGCCCATGTCAACCGCACCCCTGATAGCTACAAAGTATGCTACTGGGTTGCATTGTGTTTCGTGGTCAATCTGTGTCGAGGAAGTTGATGAGAGCAAAGCCAAATGCTTCAAATTTCGGATTTCCAGTGATCGAGGTCTCCTCACAAAAATTTTTAAATTTTTAAATAATATCCGACAATTTTTTCACAATTATTCGAGCAAAGCAATAGTTTGTGATTATGAGTTTAGGATGTTTGATGAAGACCCTATTTGCTCTGCCCTGAGCACATACACAGCTAGCTAGATGTATAAAATATTTTCACTTTCTGACAACCATATTTGCCGCGTTGATTGGTACTTGTGCAACGCACCATCAACGAAAACCGATACTTTCCCACAACTGCTATTTCCAATGAAGAAAAACCACAATTTTATCTTTTCATTAGCTGTTTAGACTAATTAGATGATGCTCTGCAACTAACAAATTGGAAATTTTTGTCTAACTTCAACAGATTTTAAGATACAGTGTGAAAGTCATTGTTGCAATCATTTGATGGTTGTTTCGATATCACCATTGAAAAGCGCATCAAGCAATTACTATTCAACTGCATTAGCAGAATTTGGATATCTTTATGCTTTTGGGAAGTTTTTGACCCGGGGAATAGTTCATGGGACACTCTGTATAATCAATTAGTATCAACTACAAGCCGAGATCAGGCGCAACTCTGAATAAATCTCCTGCACCCAGATGAAAGCGCCAAGGGAATACATAATAAGAGAGAAAGGAATAAGAGAGAAAGTTATTTTTGCATGTAAAAATGAAGTGGAGAGAAATTAGTAGAAGAGAAATTAAGTGGAGAGAAAGTAATAGAAGAGAAATAAATAAGAGATAATAGATGAAATAATGAAAATAGTGAAAATGAATAAGAGAGAAGAAGATGGAAAAACATGAAAAATAAAGAACAATGAATAAAAAAAAAGAATAAGAGAGAAACAAGATTCATTTCTCTCTTATTCATTTCGTATTTCTGATTCTAATTCGTCTTATTTGACATAGTTAAATGAAACTAAAAAAGTGAAAATGAATACTGTACTATTCAGTTGCAAACCTCGAACTTTTCTAGTTTCTCATACAAAAGAAAACTCTCCCGTTTTGATTAACTTTTTAAAAACACGAAAATTACACAGTAATTAGTGATTGATTCAGTAGTGCCTGGTGGTGCACCCAATTATTATGGCAATCGAAATCTCATTAACAACCTGGCTCCATAGCTGATTGTTGGTACACTAACCACATCATTAACGAAACGAGTGAATTATTAAAATTATAATTATTCGATCCTGGTAAGCGCGCACAAATCTTTGCGCATTGTCAATACAATCGAGCTTCCCTACGCCTATTTCACATACAGTAGGATGGTTTCAAAAATGATAGTCAAATTGCAAAGTCGGCTCATCACGATGTGACCGTCTGCTCCTCAGCCGGCACTGGCCGAGTACGGCAAAGGCGTGCAGCGCATCTGCCAACAGATGGCGGTGCGACCGGCAAAAGGTGTGCGCGCGCCAAATGACCGGAAATGATGCACCGCTGGTCCGTGACCAGCACGTCGTTGCCACGTTTTCCGGTCAGTCTTCGATTGGTCATCATAACCGACCAAGTTCTCTCCAAATGTAGTGATTTTTTTTGTTAATATCTTCAATGCAACGACACACCACAAAAGAAAATAGCTGCAGCGTTTGAAACATGTGGAAACCGGAGTGACAATTTGTGTGTGAACTTTCATTTTAATACTCACGATATTATTGGAATCTTATTCAGACAGAATGAATACCCATAGCAGAAAGAGAATACTTCACATTGATTATCCGCACACTCGCGTAAAGCACCTCCGCATTAAACTGCAAAAGTTGCACGCTAAAAAACTGCGATACAATTCATGCGTGCACAAAGCATTGTGGATAGCATCGCTGCTGATGAGCACTACACTGTGAGCTTGGCAGCTGTCAATTTGCATCGAAAAGTACTTTGCACAGCCAATAGGCACCAATATAAAAATCGAAAGCTTCAGCCAGTACACATTACCAAGAATTGTACTTTTTTCTTACAACTTCGATACGACATATGACGTTAACCCAAGATTTGAATCGTTTTGTAGAAGAGCCGCAGCTTGCAGGAAACTGAGTTCGACCGACAAGGATCATTTCCCTTTTGATAAGATCAACATCACTATTGGATCTGTGGGAACCCATAAAGAAAAGTCGAAAAGTAGCCAGAGTCAGTTAGAACATCTAATAACAACTTGACCTAATAAACTACACTGGCTATTTGTATTTCAGTGCCATCATGCGGTCAATTACACCAAATGTGAAACCGAATACTGGTTAAAGCAAAAGACGGTCAACACGATCGCTGGTCCATGCCAGGTTCTTCAGATTGGTAATTACTGTTCAATTTTTATTCCCACAAAACCGAGCTGCTATGCGCTGAGTATTCTACAAAATAAATTGATTCTAGTAGACCTGGAATGGTATTTTAATGGAAAACAATCGATCGTTTGGTTGGAAGTACTATCAAAATAGAACTACCATAAATTTCATTTTGCCTTTGACTTTCTGTCGAAGGTGAAATATTTCGGACATTCGAGTACATTTGATGTCAACCGGGACCAGTTGCCATCAACTGCGGACGACGACGCCTGCTTATCTACGGACGGCAGAGGATCAATGCGTGTGCCGACAACGGGTGGTGAGAGACTCTTCAAGTTACCGGCGCGAACGCCGAAGTCGTGAAGAATCTTCGTGAGAAGTTCCTCCCTTTTATCATTCGGTTTCGACCCGAACTCCTGATTCATCTCCTACCCATCCCTCCCGTGTTAGGGTTAGGAGACGAGAACAGCGAGTTCCCGCCAATTGTTACGCGTAAGCTAACAACGGCATTTTTAATCTATATAGACTACATTATAGTATTTCAGGAATTACCAAGTAGTTATTTCACAATGAATTCTTTGTACATGTTAACCCGTGTGTTCGAATAAATTACACTCGTTAAATTATTCACTTTTCTGAGTACATTCGTTATTTCATTCACAAAAAAACCCTAGACAAACCAGCCAGCGATATAAGTCCGAGGATCGGCATTCAACTCGCGATTCAACAGCAAACCCAGGTACTCATTAGATATAAATTAAAGTGCAGGAGAAATCCCACTGTTTCGTAGCATCTTACTGTGTGGAAATCGAGATCGCGACATAGTAAAACCCAGAATCACCCCAATTTAACGTGCAAAAATGAATGTTTAGGCACTTTTAACTTGCAAAAGCGCATGTTTAGGCACTTTTCGTTTAGGCAGTGCAATTTTGAGTATTTTTTGAGGTCTATGTTTTAAAATAAGTTTTGGCTGCAAATCGTTAATTGTGATTTTTTTTCTATTTTTTTTAGATCCAAGATATTGAAGAAATAGCTGCTAAAGCTGATTGGGTGAACTGGAAAGCTGTCATAATTTCAAATTTCAATTTATTTGTCAATGTCAACTTGAAATTAACTCAATGTGTGTGAAATTCTTTTACTCATTTGGTGGTCGATTTAATTCAAATAGTCAAACCAGAAACATGGTAAGCTGGATGCCACAAAACACACAAACTACTCGGTACCACCTTCGTTGTTTGCTACATTTACTGAATTAGATTTAGTATAACATGGAATTAGATGGGAAAGGTCTAGGTCTGCAGGACATAAGATCTAGATGGAAAAGATATAGGTCTGCAAGACATAGAAAAATGTGGGAAAGGTGTAAGACATGTTGGGCAAACATGGGACATGGTATTTTTAGGGTTGAGTGAGCCGCGAACAGTAGTGGCAAGTGGTTCTACGTTGTTGTGTGGTGTTTTGTTTTTGTGGTTTTTGGTGGATTGTAATACCGGACCGCACACGCCTGAAAAAATTACCGCACAAGCCTACTGACAATGCAATTTATGATTGGTTGAACAGTGAAGTTAAAAATATCATCGCAAATTTCCTCCTGATGATGTGTTCAATGCGGATGAAACTGGTTTATTTTTTCAACTGTTACCTGATCTACACTGGCCTTTAAGAATGAGAAATGTATTGGCGGAAAAAACCAAAGCAACGTTTAACTGTATTAGTCTGCTGCAATGCAGCTGGAACAGAAAAATTAATGCCTATGGGGATTGGAAAATCGGAAATACCACGTTTTAAACATGTAGGCACACTTCCTTGTATTTACAGAGGGAATAAACGTGGATGGATGACGGGAGTATTGTTTAACGAATGGTTACTAAATGTTAAAAAAACAAATGAAATCACAAAACCGAAAAATATTTTTAGCAATCGACAATTGTTCTGCTCATAAACAATTGCCTGATCTTGGAGTTTGAAGAAGTTATCTTTTTCCTTCCGAATTGCACTGCCAAACTTCACCCATTGGATCAAGGAATAATTTATTCTCTAAAATCGAAGTACAAAATTCAGTTGCTTATAGAAGGATTATTTTTGCTATTGAGACAAATCCAAGATGATGATGATAACCATGGTGAAGAATAAAGCATTCAAGCCACCCTCCGCTAAAGAAACCTTTGAAGCAATAAGAAAAATAAGGCTTTAATTGTCCTCAGCGATGTGCCATAAGATTTAATTTTTAAAGTGGCATTAAAAAATTTATTTTAAAAAATACTGTAACACTTCAATCCAAATAAAAATGACTTTGTATATGAATAAATAATTTTTATCATGATAAAAGTGAATTTCTCAGCTATTTTAGTATTTCATGACTAACTTTTGTTATAACAAACTGATTTTTCAGGTCCCGAACTATTTGTTATAACGAGTTTCGACTGTAATTGTATATGTTCTAGTCATTGACTAGGAAATTAGTCAATGAAGTGAAGAGTAAGGTTCAGAAGCCGGATACAGTAAATGCCACACCCATGTAGGAATGCCGTTTTACAATATAAATTTATGTAAATGCCACATGCATTTTAAGAATGTGGTCTTACAATACAAAGTCATGTAGTAAATGCCGCAATCATATAAGAATGTGGTCTTACAGTACTAAATCGCGTAAATGCCACATGCATTTTAAGAATGTGGTCTTACAATACAAAGTCATGTAGTAAATGCCACAATCATATAGGAATGTGGGCTTACAATACAAAATAAATTCAAATAAAGAGACAAAGAATAACGGAAAAATTGGAACGTTTCACAAATTTAGAAAAATGACCGGAACTGACTTCCGGTTCAACTGAAACTAGTTGGCGGACTTTTTGTGTTTGGAATGACTTTAACAAATAAAAAGATAAGCATTTGGCGACAAATTAAACGAAGTAATACACACTTTAACATAAAACCGACAACGTGAATTTTTACCTCACTTTCCACTAAACATTTCGATCAGAATGATGCAAAAAAATGGAAATTTAAAAAATACTTAAATGTAGATTGAAGTAAGATGTATATAGCGGATAAATTCCATAGAAAAAAACCAAATCCAAACTAAAATATCGCCACCAACCGATTCGAACCGAAACAGCGACGGAGACGCGGGACGTCCAACACAAATGCGCGTATGATTCTACGGGTAAAAACGGATTCGTTTCTTACGATAGAACGGATCCTCTGTTGAGAAATAGAAATATGGTCTCACGTTTGAACCAATCTTCAATCAAGTGATTGGATAGATCGATGGGAGGGTCTTTGACCGTTCGCATCGAACCCAGGACCGACAAAATCAGGATCAGCGCATCGGAAACAACAAAGCAAAATTATACAAAAAGTAAAAAGAATAAAATTAACTCAGAAAATACTATCGTTCACAGGCGAAGCGATAGGAAACAAACATCGCCCCAGTGACCGATCGCTAAGAAAACATTCCACAGCACAGTCGACCAGCGGGACCAGCAAAATACGCAAGGTAAGCATGAATATAAACATTAGGAATCAATAGAATTAGGTAAACAATTATAGAATAATGCAATACAAACAACTTTAAAATGACAACCAGTAAAAGGGTAATGAAATAACACATTTGGTTATAAAATAGGATAAATCGTGACGTCATCCCTCCGATCCAAAACCCAGAAGAACATATGACGGCACCTCAAGAATTGGAGCACAAAATGGCTACCTCAAGCTCGAGCAACAGCTCGATAGGCACAACATCAGCTTCTTACAGCAAAATGCGGCAGCCGATCATCCCCGGAATAAAACAGGATCAACATAACTAGGTAAGGAACAATCTGGATATACTAGATACACAAAAATAGCATGCCACAACGATAAAAACAGCAGGAAAACATCGAATTTCGGCATAAATGGGACTTAATACACAGGTAAATATCACAAACAACAATAACTGACGAATAGAATAAATTATTAAAACCCTGAATAATCTTTGCAGAACGAATATTTTATGCAGATTACAACACAAGAACATGGAGGGCATCGAAATGGACCGTATTTAATCACAAACAAACTAGAAATTGAATCAGATAAGTGCTGAGATGTATTAAAAGCATAAAAACTTGTATTAAAAACCATAACTTACCATTATTAGGCCACCGTACATAGATATTTCATCAATTTCGTCCCGAGTATATTTTGTCGTGATCCGACTCACCGTGGAAAAATATGAATACAAATTATACCTGTGAATCCTGGAATAGAAATTAATGTGCACACTGAATATTTTAATATTAATTAATTTTATTACTAAGTTCATACAAATGATTTAATTCTAATTTAAAGTAAGCAGAAATGTTGCAAAAACAAACTCACTAGCTCCAAAGAGAATTTTCAAAATAAAAATAACGGTAAAAAGTCAAAACGTAAATACAGTAGAGCCGCGAAAATGCTGGATAAGCGAGACGCTACTGTGAAATGATTGCAGAGCCTAAAAAAAAATTTTAAAAATTTTTTTTTG
>JAQIXU010002362.1:0-12356 GCA_034701245.1 Strigamia transsilvanica
GGCGAGTTTTTACCCGCTTTTTCATGTAAAAGCAAGCTTTTGAATTTTACCCGCTCCCTTGTGTTTCCACCTTTAGGGAAGTAGGGCACTTTTTAGATTTACGGCCCACAATGTTCGTTATACGGCCAAAAAGTCGGAAAAATCCCCTGTGTACGTTGTCCTGATTCATTGTACAGCTTTTTGCTTTACAGCCAACTTTTCCGGAACGTATCTAGGCCGTAAAGCGAGGGTTGGGTTTATTTACCAATACAAGTTTTGACCAGGCACAAGACTGCTTAATCTTTGCAATCTAATGGGGACCGTTCCTATCCAAATCGACCCTGGATATTGTTACGCGTCTTAGCCGGTCTGGACTAATCTGCATAAATTTCATTAACAGACCGGATCAGATGCATAACAATATCATTATTAGGCCATCCTTTGAGCATGAAGTGCTGCATGGGTTAAAACTCTTAACTTGCCAAAACTTGGATGTCATTGTAAATTTCTGTATTTCACACGGAGAGCATAGATACATTCCATGACCATGACTTCCAAAACAAAATGTCCGCGCAGTTCTATGAAAAAGTATTGGAAAAGGCAACAAAAATTAGTTTATTTTTATTTTTAAAAAAAATTAACCCATTAACTCCCCAATCTGAACATCTTCAGTTATCTATCCACAAGCCTCATGCAATTAGCATTCCATCACAAAATGCTTTTCCTTTCTCTCTTTTTAAATATTTTAAGCAAGCTGTGAATTGTGGTGCTCATTTGTATGGCCTTCATGTTGGTTTTTAATGTTGTCATGTTGGTATCCTAAATTTCAATTTAACTGTTTTTTTTTTAAAAAAAATATTAAATTTCAGTTCCTCACTGAAACCTAAAAAAAAATTGTTTCATTTCAACTGAAAGTCTGAAAAGCAAAAATGGGAAAAATTTACAAAAATCACAAAAATCACAAAAATCACAAAATAAAAAATCCAGACTGCCATTGAAATAATTTAAATACAAAAAAAAAGAAGAAAAAAAAATTGTTTTTATGATAACCTTACCATCCACCTACCAGCAGCTTTAACAATGTATGAAAAATGTATTAAAAACAATTGTTTGTGTACAGATCACACACACACACCTGACAAAACACATTTAATCACTATCATTCAATTGAACAATTTTGGTTTCAGGGTGCAAAACTTAAAAAGCAAGCTCTCAAACATGCATCAAATTTCCTTGTTTATATCATTCTAAAGACCGCGTGCAAATATCCAGACAATCAACTCATGTACAACATTTTCACATTTCCACCGAACCACGAAAACCAATCACAACACATGTGTGACAAGGGCAGCTCAGCTCGTTTCAACTGCAAGGAAATGTGCGCTTCGATAATCAAAAACACCGTAAAAGCTCCAACTAGCACGATTAACTGAAACACTTCCCATCCGCCATTTTTCCAGAATCGGAGTTGTCCCATTCATACTGAAGCAGGCGCCATCTGTCGCAGTAACGTTAAAACTTTTTTCGGACAAATGGCGGACAACTGATACTTCGCGATTTCAGTTGTCTGCCATTTGTCCGCAAACTGACGTCTTTTTGCCAGTGCCTGATTAACCATTAGGCTAGTTGTAAAGTCCTTCAGTCAACCGCCCTAGGCTCCAATAATGCGCCTCCGAAACTCCGAAACTACACTATTAGGGCTTTTAGCAGTACGCGTCACTTCCTTCTAGTTCTTTCTCCTGCCTCAGATACATGCGGATGCAGATTCAAGGGTCCAAAGGGTTTTTGTTTCAGTTGCTTTTTAAATATCGATTTAATTATTTATTTTTCTTTGCTACCCACTTGCAACATGCGGCACTTACTGGTCGCTCTCGCAGCTGTGATACAACTGTTTGCCCCAAATAGAAATCATGGGGTCAACCGTGCCCTGTTCGGAGGTTTGGCAACTGTCAAAATCAAGGAGGAAGGCAAAAGGAATCAAATAAGGAGTTAGATTACACACGCCTCAGTTGCAACTGCAAATTTGGCTTCTATTCAATGTCAAATGAGTGTCCATTTTCATAGAAATAAAAATAAACGGATAAAAACAAAGAAACAAAAGTCTTAAACTGACCTGAGATCAATTAAAGGAACAAAGTCCACATCCATCAAAAGCCGCAAACGGGGCAAACTGAACAGTGCGATATGACCGTTTGCTATGTAGCAACCTAAACAAATGTCCTCTGAAAAATACAAATTATTACTATTACGCTATCGGAATATTGTTAAATAAATTAAATCACGCACCTTTCATTGGAATGAGGTCCACTTTGACCACAAACGAATTATCCGTCAACTGGCATTTGAATGCGCACGTTTGAGAAGGAAGTGATACAACACGTGCCTGCTTTTCAGACGTGATCACCACAAACTGTTGATCTCCCAATTCTGTGGATGAAGAGGGCGACACGCGGCTGTTTGGAGAAGGTTTTGTGGGAGTCCCTAGAAAAATAGACCAAAACTCAAGCTTAAAACTCAATTTGTGGGGCCCTTTTTCTTTTGAAAATTGTGGAAAATATTGTGCTGATTCGTGATAATTTTCCTTACACTAACGCCTCTCTTTATACGGCTTTTCGCTATAACGGCCTTGTGTAATTATGGTTAAGTTTCGATTTACGCCCTACGATTAAATCCCCCGAGTACGTTCCCCTTATTTATTACACAGCTTTTCGCATTGCGGCCGACTTTCCAGGAGCACATCTCGGCCAAATTTTACATTAATGCGCCCGGTGCCATTGCACCGCTCGATCGGTCCTTTTACGATAACTGAGCGAACCCATAAATCCTCCGGCTCTATCGATGCAACATGCCAAAGTTCTCCTTTGTCATTGTGCATAATCCACCATAAGAAAATTTAAATTGAAGTTTAAGCCTTTTCTTGGTGCTCTGTTTGTTCACATCAAATAAACGTTCCCGAAATTCGTAGAACCTTCTCCTGCAAAACAACCCATAAAATCGCGCGTATTCACAAGTCCTCGTTACAATGATGGCAATAAAAGGTTCCTGAAGTCATTTAATTCTAAGCATCAAATACTTACGTATACGTTCCTTGTCCTTGTTATCTTTGGCATCCAATTTGTTGGCATCTTTCCAGGATTCGAATAAATAAGGAACGAGAGCTCCACTGCAATCTAGAAACGCTATGCACTGTATGGCGCCTTTTACTCTGTAAATTGTCCCTGGAGAGAAGAAAAACCATTATTATTAACAACTTCATTAAGAGATGTAATGAGATATGCGCACCGGTTGGAGACAAAGTGACAGGTTGAGTTTGCCGCAGTTCGCCAGCTGCAGGAAGATTGATAGCAATGACTAAAACCGAGCCCACACTTGTACCAACCCATAATGTTGCAGTTGTTGCAGCATCTAAATCAGTGTTATTAGCTTTTAAATGTAAATCAGACAAGAAAGAGTGCTCCGTACCCGTTTTCTTGGAAAATGTATCGGAAAATACGAGGCACTGGACAGCTTCAGACGAAATGTTTTCGAGACTTGACATGCTAGAACTTCTCGACCGTGAAAATGAACTGTCGATTTTGTCTAGAGGAATTAAAATTCTTTAAAATTTCACAATTATTATTGATTATTGATTTTTTTTTTATTTTTATATATATATTTTTTTTTTATTTCCAAAAATATTTAATTTTTATTAAAAAAAAATATTTTAATTTTTGTTTTATTTAATTTAATGTTTATTTTTTCTTTTTAAAAAAAATATGCAAAGATTTGCATGTTTTTTGTTAAATTTTTGTTAATTTTTTGTTAATTTTTTGTTAATTTTTTGTTAGATTTTTGTTGAAATAAAAATTATTGTTCTTTTAGTCATTGAGCTCGAGCAAAAACAAAAGCAGAAAGCTTTTGGTTTTTCATTTTCAATAGTGCACAAAGAACAAGTGTGACAAACTAGTACAAACCACATGCAAGGAGTTTGAAAATGCTACATTTTCCAGATGCTAGAGTTTGTTAGGAAGAAAGGATTCATGCTGGCACACGAGAAAGGAAAGTGTTGTGCAAAGAGAAGCTTACACGCGTGATTTAGAAGAACTCCACTCTGTTTCACAACCACATCATTCAAAGAACAAGTGCATAAAATTGTGGCACACACAAAGTACGGCATCACTAGGAAAATGACAGAATTTCATAAAAGAGCAAGAAAGACTTAACAAAAAGTGCTGGTTCATGCCAAAATAACCGTTGGAAAATTCATCAATCTGTTCATAAAACGACTTCATTTACATAAAACTCATGTTTTTTCCTTTAGAAATTTTTTTTTTAGAATTTTTTTTTTTTTTAAATTTATAAAAATTTCTTTTAAGCAAACAAGGCACAGAAAATTTACACAAAAAATAAATAAAATACACCAATAAAAAAAAATATCAAAAAAACCCAAATTCCATTGAAAAATCTTTTTCCACACTCGCAAAACCAAGAAAAATGACACAAAAAAAGAGATGACGATTGGTTCAACGCAGACAGGTGCTCCAAGTCCCCTCAAATGGCTTCGATGAACTCATTTCCAACAATACCTTGCGACTTGGTCCTTTTCATCGAGTCGGTGGGTGGAGGTTTCCTTTGCTGCTGTTTGCCCGTGGTCGGGCTCAGGCAAACGCCGTTAATCTAAGAAATTAATTCAAGGCGGGAAACGAGTCACATAAAACGTACGAGGAACCTGTGCCCTATTTGGTTCATTGTCTTATATTCCCTATTATAAAATGTTCATCAACAAAAAAAAACAACACAAAAATGTCTGATATTTTTTTGGTCCATACATTCTCAGTGCCGCTGGTGCTTTAAAACGCGAAGAAATGAAAAAAGAAGACGGAAAGTAAAGATAAGATAGAGAAAGAGATAGAGATTCAAATCTGGTATCAATCTACGAGGACGAAATTAAAGTGGAAAAGGAAGCAAGTAAAATAGTTACCCATCATAACGTCAAGGCAGTAGCGATCTGATTGATCATGAGTCTGCTTCGTCAAATGTAAAAACAAAATCAAAATGAGGCCATTTTGTATAAAATAAAATAAAATAAAATAAATTAAAGCACCGACCAATAAAATAATTTTTTTTACATGTAAATGTCAATCCTCAACTGACCTGTCACTAAAATAATTGTAAAAACTGTCAATTTCCCACCCACCAAGTGTTTTTGTACGACATTTTATGCATTCCAAGCACGAAAAACCCGCTAAAATGGTTCCGGGAACGATTTTTTAAACGAAAAAATATATAATGTGTATATCACACTTCGCACATGCCTTCGGAAACAAAAGAAATTGCAAAAGTGGCATGCACAAAAAAGGGTAATAAAATATGAAATATGAAATATCAAAGTGGGTCGGTAGCACGTGTTAGTAAATAAAATGAAGATGTTAACTTAGTTTAGAGTAATTTTTCATCTTAACACGTGTTACACGTACCCTTGCGCGAGGAATTCGTCGTGAGGAACTTCATAATGCTGGCGACAGGTGACACGGGGCTGTCTCCGTCGCTCTCATTCCTCAGGTTACATATAACTTGCACCTCCGACCCTCTCCGTCCTCCTTTCTTATTTATGCCTCGGCCCCTCGATTTCGCGTTCTCGGACGTCGCGCCCGAGAAACTCATCCGACAGCCTCTTTCGGCGAGCATTTTCTTCTTCAAGCTGAATCCTTTCCAGCTGAAACTGCGCGGCCTTTTGAATTTCTCCATTTTGTCCATTTTGTCCATTTTGTCGGGGTCGATGTCGGCGAGCGGGTTTTCTTTGAGCAATTGTCCGTTGGAGCCTTTGGTAGCTGCGCACTTGAGCGGGTTCGACGCGAACAGGTATTGAGAGGTTGATTGTTCCTGAGGGTCTTCGTTCAGGTTGCACGAAGAGTGAGCTTTGGGTTGTTCGGTTTGCGCGTTGTCGTCCGACGCGTCGGAGCTGTCGTTGGCCGTGAGACCGGTTTCGGCCGAGATTGATTTTGTCAATTCCACGCGGGGCATCAGCTCGAGAAAGGAGGACGTCGTGGGGGGAGGGGACGGAGATTCGGTCGACACTGCACATATTTGATTCTGAAATAAAATCGATTCCAGAACAAACAAAAACAAAACAACAAAAAAAAAATAAAATAAAATAAATTTTAAAAAATAAAATAAAAAAATAAAAAAATAAAAACACTCTCCTTTCTTGAATATTAATTAATAAATAAAAAAAAGGGTTTGTTTTGCTTTGACTATTATTTTTTTTTTAAAAATAAAAATGAAATTTTTATACAGTCCAAAATGTTTAAAAATTTGAATTTTTTAATTCGTTTAAACCGAAAATTTTGGGTCCGCCTGAAAAAATATTATTGGGCCCCCTCTTCGATTTTTAGGGGCCCAAAAATTCCAAAACAAAAAAAATTTTAAATTTTAAGATTTGGGCCCCAAAAAAGGCTGCTCAAAGGGCCCCAGACTGTAAATATGCCTTTGGGGCCCCAAAAAAGACTGCAAGAAGGGCCCCAGACCATAAATACGCCTTTGGGGCCCCAAAATTACCACACAAAAATATCCCAAAAATAATTTTCAAAAATGTTTTATTTTTCATTTTCTTTGGGCCCCCCTTTACGTCTGGACTGTACGAAAAATAAAAACAACAGTTGAAGCAAAACCGCACAATCACTACTTGTACTTAATTCACACACAAGCAACTAGACGACTCTACCCTTGACCTACAACTCAGGAAAGGTTATTTGTGGTCAACATAAATACGGTACCTGTTTTCCTCCTGAAATCTGCAAATGGTCAAGGGAAGAAATGTATACTCGTATATAAAAACCAAGAAAGGATCGTGACATGCCTACGTACTAACAAACTAACAAACTAACGAGTGAAATTAATCACTACAAGTCGATCCGTAGACACAAATACATTTTACAAGCAACAACTAACGAATAACTGTGTCGGGGGTTCGTTTTGTCATCTATAAACTCATTTTGGTCGTGTACGAGAAATGTATGCGTATAGAAATTGAGTATAGAGCAGCGCACAGATATCCTCGGTAAAAATCAACTAAAGATTCTATACTACGATACATCCATCCCCAGGTTAACTACGGGTTGAGGGTCACATCGAGAAGAAATGCAACTCCCGGAAATCATGAGAAAAGTAAAGGGTTTTGGTTTTTGGTTTTGTTTTTACCTGGTCAAATGTTGGAGAGCGGCAACGATCGCTAGGATCGCACGAAGCGTTATCCTGGTTCTTCTTAGGAGAGCGAGGAACTCTTTGATATGGGTCAGCAGAACCTACTGTATTAGTTTTTCATTACAGTCATGTATTTGTGAATACTTGGGTTGCGATTCACCGTATAAATCAGAAGTTGTCATGCTCATTAGACACGTTTTCTGGATAAAGTCGACAATTACTAATCCAGCTTCGCTCCCATATGCAAATCTGTGCGGGTGAGTGGGAAAATTATCAATCGGGGATTTAAGTGCTTTGGATCTAGTCATTGTAGCAAAATTAAATCGCAATTCATTAAATATTTCTCAGATTTGTTGCAATCGATCAATTAATTAATTAAATCAATTAATTGATCAATTAATTGCGTTAATTAATAAAAAATTTATCAAGTGTTGCTGAAACTCATCAATTAATTGATCAATTAATTCTGTTAATTAATCGAAAATTTATCAAGTTTTGTTCAAAGTCATCAAAAATTGATCGAGCGTTTCTAAAATCTTGACGAAATTTATGGAATGTACGAAAATACATTTGCTACAACGGGTTGAACCATCCAACGTACAATCCGTATGACGAGTTGACGGCTAATGTCGTGATAGAAGATGGAGGTAGACCATTCACCCACGGTGACAAACAAACCAATTGTGCTTGGTAACCAGGTGCTCTCTTTTGGGGGCCCATGCGAACCTTAATAGCAGTTTGATAATCCAACGACGACTAAAAAATAAAAATAAAAATAAAAAAAATTTAAAACAAAATCAAAAAAAAATTATTCGCTAAAAAAAAAAACCTTCTTTCCTTCTTCGGAGGTGCTACCCATGTGCACCGAAGACCGCGATGGATATTCTCCATCCGGCGAACAATCCAAGTTGTCGTCATCCGGTTCGCAAACGATATTAATTTCCAACACCTAAATTTTAAAAAAAAATTTTAAAAAAATTAAAAAAATTCTCGTTGAAATTGATCGATCGATGCACGTACCGCAACTTCGCTAATGCACTCTTGTTTACTGAAGTTAAACAAGATGACATGGCTGCTAGCCCCCGCAATGCACAACACCCTGCTCTCCGGGCACATTGAAATTTGATGAATTGCAAAAGGGTCGTCATCTTGACCATCCAGACTTTTCGTTTTGGGTCTCTCGAATATTTTGGCAGTTTTTAATTTGTACAAAATTTGCAGGGAAACGGCTGAAGCGTCCCAGAATTTCAACGACCCATCGGCGTGGCTAGAAATCAAGAATTTTTCAAATTGAGAAAAAAATTCTAACTTCCGTTAGTCTTAAAGCGCAAACTTTACGCACCCAGTGATTATAACTTCGGCGTAACTGCACGTGGCAGTGCCCCACGCGCCGCCATTGATGGGCCACTCTTTCTCGCAGATCCCTGTCCTTTTTTGTGTTTTCGAACCGACTGAGTAATATGCAGGGATGAGGTCACTTGGACAATCCACTAAATATGAGCAACAGGTGACGGGCGATTCGTGCAAGTCCATTGGGTAAGGATTCTCGAAGCAAAGAAATCTAAAAATCAAAAATTTTAATTTGTTTCTTTTGAAATTTAAAATCGATTTACCCCGGTACAGTTAAGTCGACCACTACTAAATCGTTGTGCAATAGGACAACGACAGCATAGGGTTCTTGTATTTCTTTTTAAAAAATATAAAATTAGATTTAATTTGATTTGATTTGATTTGATTTGATTTGACTAACCGCTCTGCCAAGGCGATTCACATAACACTATGAAATCGATTACGTTGTGCTCCATTTCGAGGACAGTGGTGGCTTTACCGTGCATCACTGTTATACTCGGTGTGCGTCCAGCGCGGTCATACGTGAGGCCTCCAGAAAATACGGTAAACAATTCCCTAGTACGGCCAATAATTTAGTCAATTATTATAGTTTAGAAATTTGATTTTTTTTTTTTTTACCCCGCTCTGTTTGATTTCCATTCTACTTTGTTTATGGGTTTACAAGGTTCGGCTTTTCCGTCCTTATTAGTTTTCCCTGGAAAAAAGAAACAAAAAATTTAATTTAATTTAATTTATTTTTAAATTTCAGTTTTTGACAATCGAACCATGCGGAAAATAAATAGTCAGTGGTTTGTTTGGATTGCGAATATTCCATGTTGAGAGGCTGCCATCGGTATGACTGCACATAAACAGCTTCCCTTCATGATTCCACGAAACAGACTTTAACGACTGGAATAAAATTTAAAAAATTTAAAACAAATTTTATAAAAATAAAAAATTTTAAATATAAAAAAAAATCATTCCAACCTCCGTGTATGTATAGCGCGCATCTGCAGCCTTGTTTCTTAAATCCCACAAAACCACACTACCCGTCTCGTAGCCAATCAGCAACTAAAATCGAAAACAAATCTCAGAAATCAATCAAAATCCCTAGTAAATCTCATTTTACTTTATTTGGATCAACCGGATTATCGCTCAGATGAACGATCGGCCCCGGATGAGTCTTTCTGGACCTTTAAAATCAAAATTAATCAAACAAAACTAATTCAAATAATCCACTTACAATTCAATCGCTTTATTCCAGTTAATAACATAACCGGATAAACTGAACGACTCGATGTTAACCATATGAACATTCCCTTTCTCCGTGCCTATGTACAACCATTTACTTTGAAACGGTAAATGACAACACGTAATCCTAATTTATATTTAAAAAAAAATCCAATTTAAAACCAAATAAAAAAATAAAAAATAAAAATTCTTCACCTCTCTCGCTGAAACTTAAGTTGATGCACAATTTCGGGCTTCTTTTGCCTTAGATTCCATAGGTGAACGACGTCATCGGTGCAAACACTTATTAGAGCACCCTGCAACAAACAACAATTTTTTTCTCCCATTAATACCCGCATCACGCGTAAAAAAAAATATTTCTTCCATTACCTCATTGATAAGAAATGACAAGTGTATAACAGCGTTGTCGCCTTCATGTTGCACGTTACAATCGACACCTGGTCTACCAAATCTGATCCGAATAATTAAGCCGAATAAACAAATTTACTCAAATCACGCTTGTACAGGTATCCCTCAGACACATCTCGATAAACTTGCGATAATAAGAACATAAACCAAGAAATCCCCGCAACAATTTAACCGTTGTTGGTTTAGGGAGCTTATTGACAACAAAAATAAATCAATCAATCGCGTAATGTCCATAAATTTGAATCCACTTCTGGCGACTAATTAATCGGGTAATGCGAGGGATACCCGCGGACACTAATAATCTTCGATCTTGTCTACTAAAGGATACATCCTTAAAGAACCGCTCCTAGTGCCTATCGCTAGAAGTCTTTGAAGAGGGTCATAAGCCAAAGCAGTGGGTTGATGCGGAAAGCCATGTCTAACAGTCTATTAATGAAAAATAAAATAAAATAAAATAAACAAACAAATAAACAAATTCAAATATTTTTTCCATATTTTTTTCTTTCCCATTTGTTTGACCGTGACAGCAAATGGTTGATGCTTGCTAATTAATCTCCAAGTTGATAAAGAGAGTGCACACATCTAGTCAGCTGATATGGGTGTTTATTGAGCAAAACATTTCACTGCAGATGTCACCTTTTGATCAACACGCGTCTCTGTATTGTGAATGCGAGTCGATAGAGAGTGCAGCAATGGATGAAAATGGGCGTAGCAGGAATGATACGAAGCAGGGACGTGGAAATGTGGGTGCAGTGTTTACACCTACACCCGTTGTTGACCAGCAGCACCTCGGCCTCGGTCTCGGTCTCGTCATAAGCCTACCGATAGACCTTACCTTAGCAACTTGGAAGTGCTCCGGCCGCAGATTTTCTTCGACTTCGGTTTCGGCTTTGATGGCTTGGGCGGGCGAACCTCGAATACCGTCGAAGACTCCCTTAATTGTGAATTTCTTCATTGTTTACTCGAGAAATTGCTCGTGCCATAAGACGAAATCATTACGGAGACCTCAGCAAGCAGCCGCTGCCACCCTTCATTACCACATTACTAGGCAGCGACGAAGCCAGCAAGGAATTGTGGGTAAGCAGCAAAAGTGCCCGGATGCGTGCAGCCCATGGTCTGCTTTTTAACAACACTACTCTCGTGTTTCTATCTATCAGGTGATGTGTGGGTTTAAAGGACCATCAAATTCGTGTAGACTGTGCAGGGAATTGAATGATTTATCGGGATTGGTTAGGGATTGGACGAGATGATAGTGTTTGCTTGTATTTTCCGGTCTTTTCGACGCGATTCGTATCGGGAGCTGTGAACGGAAGTTACGATGTGTTTTGTTTGGGATATGGGATAGAAAAACAAATTATAATTAAACGATTACAGCTAATGCCGGGTAATCCTTTCGAGGCGCGGTACTAATACGAGCGGGGTGAACTTGCACCTTTGCGTTTGAGGTGTTTTCTCAGAACCTGAGTTCGTTCTATCGTGAATCGCGTTGAGTGGAACGCGCAAAACGCCGATAACACGAGTTTATGATTAAAAAATTTATGGAAACTTTTTTTCATGTTTTAAAATTGTGTCCTGGATTTTTTTTTAATGTATTTTTTAACGTTTACCTGAATTTTGAATGAGTTAACGAGGTGTAATGTCGGTTTTAATGAAAATGCGTAATCAGTTTGTTTACAAGGAAATTTTAATCGATAAAGCAATTCAAAAGAAAAGCTAAGTTTGTCCCCAAAAAAAATTTAATTTTTATTTTAATTTTTTAAAATTTTTTTAAAATTTTTTGAAAAATTTTAAAATTTTTTTTTTCATTTTCTTTTATTTTCTTTTCATTTTCTTCCATTTTTCCTGTGTTTTTCATTTCTTTTCCATTTTTTTTTCAATTTTTTCCATTTCTTTTCTTTTGTTTTTCTTTTTTTTCTTCTTTTTCCATTATTTTTCCATTATTTCCTTTTTTTTTATTTTTTCTCATTTTTTTCCTTTCATTTTTCAGGTTTTCCAAAATGGTCGCATTCGGACGATTCCTACATTTAACCAAGACGATAAACCTCAGGTATACCAATACCAAAATCCCGACTCTTACCCCAACATTTGCACGTACCAAAATGCAAATATTGATCACCCCCAACTAAAAACCAAAATCAACGAAATCAGTCTCAAGGACATTGCGCACTTCCGGTCTTTTCATCCACTTTTCTCATTCTTGCAGAAAT
>JAQIXU010002363.1:0-12354 GCA_034701245.1 Strigamia transsilvanica
TTTTTTGTACTTTATTTTGTAAATTAAATTTTGTGAATTTGATTTTGAGTTGGTGTCCCAACTATTTTGATGTTGACATGTATTAGGAGATGTTTTTGTCATATGACAAGGGCAAATTTTTTATTTGATTTATTTTTAATTTGTTTTGCTTTCGAGAATTTTTCTATTTAAAACTATTGAATTTGTTTTGTGGTCTTGAATTATTACATCTTGTTGTTAAAATTGGACAAGTTTTGCAGTAACGGTTTTCATTTTGCAAATTGGATTATTTCCAAATCGAATGTCAACACATTTCAGTAGAATTAGTAAATTTTGAATTAACGTGAAATTTTAATAGTAGGAATTCAATTTATTCAGTCAATTATTATTTTTTAAAAGCAGACATGTGGTAACGACACTTGACACACTATTTGCGGTGTCGGGTCAATCCAAATTAGTATTAAAGTTGAGTTTTGGATTGCGACTACCGTTGGAGAGTGTGACCAATTAACAACATCTGCCAATATTGTTGAGAGCTCCACTGCTGTTTTTAATGTAAGATGTCACAGCAGTTCTTATTAGATTACAGCATTTATGAAATTTTCTCTCCAACAAGTCGACATTGACTGAAAATGAGACCTCGTAAGTGTTTTATTGCATCATTTCGCACTTGGCAAGCTTCGTTGGAAATTTTCAAGCGCCAACTTTATTTCGATTCAGTTAAACCCGAATAATAACAATAACAACAAGGACGTACGGCGCACGGCGGTGAATTAATAAAAGTAGAGGAGCTAATTTATTTATTCCTTACTTTTTCTTTCCCTTCTTTGGGTGTGAGAAATGGATTAGCAAGCGCTGGGTGTGGACACTCGCTTGATGTGCGTGGATTACGATCGTTTGTCTCACACGCACATGTACCGGAAGACCAATTTAAGGCACCTGATCTCACTCACCCAGACGTGCAATTATCTCCTGACGGAATTTGATATACCGTACTCAAAAAGTTATTTGCAGCTATCGTGTTAAAATTAGCGGTTTGCTTCGACGAAACGTTCTATTTTATTTACTAAAATAATGCTAAGCAAAAGCAATCGCAGAAGTAGGCGGCTTATTCCGAAACGTCTGTAGCTTGGGCTGGAGATGGAGAACGAGGTTGCTAAGATTGTTATCCGCTGGTGATGACATGATGAGAAGAAGAGGCAAACGCAATCTTAGCGTGGTTCATTAAAACTTGGAGCGAGCAGCAGGTGAGTTGTGTAGGTAATAATGATTAAAGTGTCCCTTGTCTGATATAATTTAAAGACGAAGGAAAGGTGTAATTAGTTTTTGACTCGGCGCCAATGTGTGTATTACATAGTTTTTAGTGTAATTATTTAATTAAATGTACGTCGCCGCCTTGACTTGATAAATTGTGTTTGCAAATGCAAATTAGTTAATCAAAGGGTTAAAAGTGATATTTAAATAATGCGTGGGAAAAAAAGTTTTACTACTTAAATTTTGCACGAGTTGGGCTAACGTTGTTCACTTTAACTTTAAACTTAACAACTCGGTAAATTTATGGCTGTTAGACGTAGTTTGAGTGAGCGAACGTAAATCCACCGATGGATTTCGGGGAAAATGTGAAAGAAACGAACAGTCTTGAGCACATGCCAAATTTGCAAAATTAAATATGCGTTTGTTCAATTAGAAATAAAATATGTGGGAAATTTAGTATAGTGGTAATAAAATTTAAATTTAGAGAAACAAACTGTTAATCTCGTGTTCCAATTGAAGGTCAGTGCAGTTTAATCTTTCAAGGAAAGTCTACGGGAGTGGAAATAAAAAATAAAATATGGTTTTTGGAACATGTGTGTTGCTGAAACCTAATATTCGTGTTTACTTACAGGGATTTATTTTGTTTTACGATTTTGGATTTAATTTCGGACAATGGTTGAACAAGACGTAAACAAGGATTCAGTAGCTGTTGAGTGCTTTTTCTTTTCTCTCATCTTCCATAGGTTGCCTGGTAACTGAACTGTCCGCAAGGACTCGTAACAAGTTATTATTTTTTTTGAAAGGCTGCGACATGTTGTTTTCGAGATGATCGGAAGTGAGAAAGGTGGCGACAGTGCTGCCTGCGCATTACTTGGAGCCGCTTAAAGGCTTGCAGAAACTTAATTAAAAACTTATTGTCAATATTTTTCAGTTATGGAGTCCAGCACAACTCATCTTTAAAAAAATTAGAGGTTATATTATTATATTATAATGTAGGCAGGCGTGTTCATTTGGAATTTTTGTTTTACTATTCTCATTTTGGAACAAAAATAGTTAATATTCTATTTTTTTGTGCAAACGTTTTGCAAAAGTTGGTTTAAATTATTCTTGTGCTGTATTTTTAATTACAAGTTTAATAATTATAAATTAGAAAATTAAGCCTCAGGTTGCGAATATTGCATGGGAAACTTAAACTTGTAGTGTGAAATGAAGAATAGCTTTCTGCAAAGTGGTTGCCTAGTTGAAAGATGTGAGGGAAAATTGTAAAGGTAGAAATATTCACATTGCATACCAATTGCGAAACAAAATTCAGCAAATTCCGCACGTACTCCATTCACAATGGACCAAAATAAATGAAAGTAGAGAGAGAAGCAAATTGTGTAGCTTCTAGTAATAAATAGGCCTATTTATTGTCCAACTTGGGCAATTCTTTTAGCTTCTAAAGACTAAAACAAGCAACACGAGCAATACGTCATTTATCACCATCGAGTAACAACGAAACAACCGCGTAAAATGGTTTTCTAAACTGTAGTCGAGCTACATTATTATCGCGAACGAATGAACAAACCAAAGCGCAAATCCTCATAAAACAGAAACAAATGAAAATTTAAAAAAATGGAACGAATTTGTTAATTTGCAACCATGCAGATACGTTCTATATCTATATGTTGCAACGATCTGAAGCAGAGATGATGACGGTAATAATAATTATATCTTTAGCGCGCACATTGTGCTGAAGGAGGGACTACGAGCAGACTGTTCGTAATATCATCGCACCTCATTTTGCCCACAGATAGCAAATGCTACAATTTATGTGTAACTAACGTTCTGTTCCCCTTCTTATCAGGCAACTTGTTAAAAGGACTCGTGGGGAACTACACTATATAACCGAAGTTTAATTTCAATAAACTCTTTTACTTTTAAGATGTATTAATTTCAGAATATTTGAAATATTTTTTATTTATTTAATTTGCATACATATATGCTTGCCTTTGTAATCTCTGACGTCAGCAATGAAACGACGTTATTTTTACTAAGTTTTTGCGAGCCGAAAATTTCAATATTTATGGGACTCACATTTGATTATAAATTTCTTGCATTTTTAAAAAAAAAAAATCATACAAATTTGGATATTTTTTTATCGTGCATCAAACATTGATAAATTCTAAAAAAAACGTCCATATTTGATAAATGAAAGAAGGAAAACTTAGTTTTCCAACATTTCGGAGAATAATAAATTATTTAATGAAGTCATTTAATTTTTATTACTTTCTTTGATTATTGTTGCCGTATGTAGACACAGAACGCTCAATAAGAAAATCTTGAAAGGCAACCCAAAGACACGAGTCACTTGACTTCCAGAGGATCGTATGTAAATACGGGTACAAATGTGTTTCGAGTGCTACGAAATTTGTGTCGAACTCATAGCAAACGAATGCATAGATTTTTAGCATTATTTTTAAATATAAAAATGTTACGATGATGATGAAATTTTTATTTCTTTGTCGATTTATTTTGAACTGTGTGTGTGAGTGTATGTTTGCAGTTTACAGTTTGCAGTGTTTTTCTGATTTTTGTCTAAACCGGCCTACATCTTTCTTATTATTCTGATTTATTTATCGATATCGATATATAGTTTGAATATTTATAAACGTTATTTTAAAACATTTTCGGTTGGGTTTGAACATAAAAACAAAGTACAAGTCAAGTCTTTCTATGCACGTTTGCTTCATAGAAAATTTATTGTAAGTTTTTCCATTTTTCCAGCTGCTTTAAAACTGAGCTTTAAAAGTTGGGCTGTAAAGTTGTTGCATTGTGTATTCAGCAATATTGGAAGTGGGAGTTGTGTGTATTGAGACTATCATCCGCCGCCTCCCAAATGACAGGAGGCCGAGTCCTAACCCAAACGCTTATCGCTCGTTGTGGCCGCATGGGGGCAGCGAGTATATGGCAAATGCCTTATCTTTTACGCTTGCGCCGTGCTGCGGACGATGCAGTGGGATCTCAGCATGGGGTAAAATGATGGAAATAAGACGAGTGTGCCTGTTTGGTATGCAAGGGCCAATTGAAGATATAGTCTATAATTTAATTTGAATTTCAACGGTAGTGTCTAGGGAATCGCGATGACTATCGTCAGTTGAGCCTAGCCCTCGATATCGTACAGATATGAACTGATTGCCTTTTGCTGGTTGTAATTCGCTCAAAGTTACAAATTTGTAAATTCGATTTTAAAAGTTTTTGATGAGTTTTAAGCGATTTTATTTCATTTATTCATTTTGTGTTTGGAAATGTTTAATACGGCATTAAATTCTTATCGTGGTTTATCAAATTACTCATACGTAATTAGTTAATTCATTTAAAAAAATATGAACAGAAAAATTCTGTATGCCGAATTACTCCTGTCTGCTTGATAGCATTAAATTAAATTGATGGTGAAAGCATAAGAAAAGTAAAGGGATTTAAACGAGACTAATTGTTTAGGCACATTTGATGCTGTGTATCATTAAGCTTTGACTGATATGTTGAGTTTTTGTTGTTGTTGTTGTTGTTGTTGTTGTTGTTTTTTGTTTAGCAGTAAACAGTAAAATATTAGATTTGAATACTTTAAAAACATGTTTTGTAGAAAACAAATTTCGATCTTTCGTATCAAACACACGTTTTTTTTTTTACAATTGTATCCAAAAAAGTACAGTTGTTAGTGGTTTTATTGCGGCATGTACAATAAAGCAATTATGAGAACATAAATTGTCATTAATTTTGTGGGAAAGAAAACGGTGAACTCATATTAACTTTTAAAATTTAGAAATAAATCAGTTCGGGATGTCTGTTTTATGCATACAAAATGAGAGTGAATGTTTAAAACATTTCCGTCGTCTTCGTGACATTTTGGGCAACCCGGATTTTTTATATTCTTTTTATTAAGTATATAAGATATTAAATATAAATTTCTGACATTAGGAAAAGGAGTATTAAAAAAAAAATAGAAGAGAAAAGGAAAAGGATATAACTTTTTTGTAACGTCTTTAACATTTCAGAAAAAATATAGATGAGTAACATGTACCCGCTGTGTGTAGAGAGAAATTCTTTTTGGAAACTTTGTAGAATGCTTGTTAATGACTTAGGACAGATGCGAGAAATGTAAAGTAGAATTTGCTAGTGGAATAGTTGCACGTGCATGTCCTCAGCCTGCTTCCCTGCGGCTGCGTACGTGAGCTGATTATTGACCCGAGTTCCAGGGGTCTGTACATTGCGATACCATCATGCAATGTCACCCCTGAAGATTCCATTGGCCTGTGCTGCCAATTGCCATTCACTCGATAAGCCTAGAAGAGTGCAAGACTGGCAGCAGTGTGAAGCCTGGAAGTGCGAAATGGCAGCCAAAGGGGATCAATCCAAGACTTTAAAAATTTATTGTGAATTTAATTTAGAAGTTTGCGGCCTTTGGAGGACAGCGCTGGCGATCTCAAGGTGCTTATAGTTTGAGGATATTGACAGGCCAGTTTTTGATAAAAATAAAATATAAGTAAAAAGAGTTGAAATTGTAAATAAAAATAAAATAAAAGTGAGTGGGGAAAAAATCTTCTAAGTTGTCAAGAAAGGGCTGATTAGGTTTGGTTTCCTGCCAAACAGAAACGAATGTTTTCTCTTGTTTCACCTTCCCAAGAGAGGAGACTGACTTTGTGCTGTTTTTTTTTTTCTTTTTTCTCCTTCCTCCGCATAAACCCCAAATGAGAGTGCTTTGAGGTCTCCAATCCACCTGCTAGAATTGATTCGCAAACTGGCATCTTTTTTTCTTCTTTTTTTGAACCTTATCTAGGTCTTCCAGTTTGGTGAAACAGGTGGCAATTGAAGGAGCGAATAAACTTATGTTAATTTTCAAGGCGATTTTCGAAAACTATTGCTGTTTATGGTTTTACGGGGTGGAATTAGGGGGCGGAGGATGCGATCATTCGGCGATGGACATTGGTGAGGAAAGGAAACGAAAGGAAAGGAGGGTGAGGTTGTAGATCGAGTTGAAATTGGCTGTCCAACCTCCCGCATGAGGACAGAAATGAATCACGGTTGACAAGGTGGGAGAAGGAAAAGCAAGGGGGTGTTTACAAAATGAAATATCTTCAATACAAATATTGAAGTGAAGAACGGCAGGCAATCACACGGGGAATCGGGGAATAGCAAAATGAGAAATTCATCTTTTCAGGTAGCGGGGAAAGCAAATTTGTGGAGGCATTTAGGAGGAAAAACAAAAGTCTGGATTTTAGTACATAACTATAGTATAAAAGGATGTTATTTATAATCAATTTCAAATTACTGTATTGTTTATAGGTTTTTGTTTCTCCATATTATTATTTTTGATTGTATTTCCGCGAATAAGAGCCGCGACTCTTATTTCAAATCGCTAATTTCGGTCGTGGCTACTATATGAGGGCGGCTCTTATTTTAAGTTGTGACCATTTTCCATTCGTTCTGTTCTTTCTACATTCGTTAGGAGCTCAAAACGAACGGAGCAGATGCAACATAAATGTAAAACATTCGTTCTACCTTCATTTTTGTTCATTCTCGTTCTCGATTAATAGCCGCGTTTATTATTCGAGGGCATTTTTTAATCGAGGAATTACGGTGAGAATTAAGTGATGCATTTGTTACCATTATTGAAGTATCGAGAGGTGCCGGTTCCAAAGTTTTTTTGCTAGGCAGTTCACAGAAAATACTGAAAACAAACATCTTAAAATGAAAACTTACAATTTTTAAATGTTCTGTTTATGTGGTTTTTAGTATTTCTTTAAACAGCAAAAACAGAAGACAGAAATATATCTAAGCCTAACTATGAATGTTTAAGATTATCTCACATTTTTTGTTGGTGGACGCTTCACCAGGGATTATTTGACAATTGGAGGTTTGACCCCGATCGCAAGTATTAATTCATACAGTATCATCACCGATCCTCAGCCCATCACTGATACCAGTCCAACACCGATCCCCAGCTCCATTACCTAACCACACATAAGCAATGGCTATTGGCGCATGGATCGGTGTTGGGCTTGGAATAGAGATGACGCTATAGGGACTACTATTCGCATCCCGCCATACTAACTATTGTGGCAGCCACTTTGAATTTGGTTGGTTAAACCTTCAAAAACTACTCTAGTTGTGGTTTCTGTTTATACAGTTTTTGATGATGGTTTACAGCTGATTTTGTGTCCATTCTGTTTACAAAAATACCAAAAACAAGCTTTGAATGCACCTAATGAATTGATTTCATTACAGCAAAACTCAGATTGATATGTTTATAACACTTACATTTATAGATTTATTGAATAGAAAATATATATATGGCTATATGGATGGTTTGCAACAGCACCCTAAACAGATTTTAATAATAATGAAATGAAGGTGACCTTTGGTTGAGTAATTTGGTTGGACAATACTGTTGAATTTCAAAATTGTAAAGCGTAATTAGTGGTCTTTTGTCCAGTGCGATATGTAGTAATGGAGTTTCGAATTGCCAGTAGACTTCCTTTTAAAGACCATTACGTCTAATTTATAAGTCAATTTAACAGAAGCATATATATATTCAGTTCAGACAATATTGGAATAACGATTTAAAAAAGAAATTCGACTAGTTTTAAACGTATTTGGATCGGTTCCTAAGAATGTTAGCGAGTGTTGTCACACAGTTGGCCTTTTAATTTGTTTGCCTCTGCCTCTGAAAAGTGCATGAAAGGAGATAGGAGGTAAGTTTTGCACATGCGCCGAGACAATAGAGTTGACATCCCACCCACCTCTGGTTCATCCATCGGCTCATAAAGTGAGCAGTTGGTGGCGCTGGCGGGCAATTGTTCCTGAGCAAAAGCAGCCATGTTTGGCTGGCTGCCAAAACGATAAGATTGATCAGTTTGCCTCTCCTCCCTTCCCATCCCCCTTTTACCTCCCTTTGTCTTTTTCCTTTCTCTTTTTCTCACACCTTTTTTTCTTTCTTCCCCAATCAGGGAACAGTTTCCCTCTTCTTAGTGTGATTATTTACATACGGTTTTCCACTGGCTGCATTTGAGTTCTCAATAGTCTCAGTCTCGCCTCAAATCCTACCATTAAAAGAAAAATGACAGAACGAAGCCAATTTTAAGGATGGGAAAATGACAAGATGGCAAGTTTGTCCAGCGTGATTGATTTAAGAATTTGCATTTTTTTTTTTTTTTTTTTTTTGATTGATTGAGGGGAATGTTTGAGTTTTGGACCTTTTGCTAACCTTTAAGAATCGAAAGTGAATGTTGCAAAATTTCTTGCGGTTCTCGAGTTCATTTACTGTGGCATACTGTCACAAGTCATTAGCTCGGCTTAACGAGCTGGAGTTGTTGGGCTAGCAATAGGAAAGGGATTGGTGGAGAATGGTGAGCAATTAGCCGACGGAAGGAAGAGTAAATCTAGATGATAAAGTGACCTTTGGCCAAGGACTTGTGTGCATTCATGAATGGTGAAAGCGAATGTTGTCGATTATGGATGGATGCCTTGTTAAATAAACAAGCTCCTGTGAGGTTTAGGAGAAATAAAGGATGGATTTCTTCCCTTGTATAATGATTCCTCGAGTCATTAGAGGAAGGGAATAAAACGTGCTATTTATTCTCGAAAATCAATAGGTAGTTTGTTTTATTATTTGAGAAAATCAAATAGGGCTGGCCAAATAAGGACTGCAAACATGTGTATAAAATAAACGTGGGAATGTGGGACAAAGAAAGAAATCGGTTTTTCTTTTTTTTTTAAAAAGTTGTAATAATATACGGTACGTTAAAAATTGATTTTGGGTTTCGTGCCCTTGTTGCAGTTCGATTTTTCTCAAAGGCTTGCTCCGCTGTCTTTTGTCTTTTACGCATGCGTGCCTCGTGCTCGTGACTGGAATATTGGCGTAGACGCTGTAGTTGTTCATTCTCTGTAATCTTGCAAGGCTACATGAGGTGATGAACGAATTAGTCGTTTTTATTTTGGAGGATCGTGATTGGGCTGTGTAGCATGTTATTTCTAGTTTGTGCATGTTTGAATGTCTTTGCACTTATGTTTAGACGGTTTTTTTCCTCTAGTTAGTTCCAATTTGTTGTAATGTGATGCGCATGATGTATAAATGATGGTTTTGAAAAAAATATAAAAAGGTTTAGGTTGAAAGGATTTAAAACTAAAGTAAGATAGATTTGCTCTAGGGTTATGTGAACCTTAACATGCAAATGAGGAGATTAGAGAGAGAGAGAGAGTTTTAAGATGGAAATGTGTAAAATGTTTTTTTGATTAATTGGTTATTAAGATTTGATTTAAAAATAAAATGTATCTGCAAAATATATTTATTGGACGCAATACAGCCATGACAAAGTGGAATTTACATAGGAATGAATTGAAAGAGAGAAAAAAGAAATATATGTAAATTGATAGAATTTGTATAAACACAAAAATTTCTTTCTCCGCGTATAATATTTTTGAAAAAAGAATTGAAAATGTTTTTTTAATATATATTTGAAGAGGTACGTATGTATTCCCATTAACATTTAAAGCGATTTGCACCGGAGTAATTGTTTTTACGCTCATTTGAATGACTTTTCGAACTCTCAACTAAAAAACTTTTCATTTGGTGATGCGGCGCTAATTGAATTTTCTCCTTTTGTGATGCGGCTTCAAATCAAGGCCGGTGCTAAATCCAGGCGTTTCGGCATTTGGCTATTGTGATAGTGGTGATTTTCAAGTCACGTGATCCAATTTTACATGTATGATTGGTTTACAAATCAAATAATCCCTCTATTCTTGAGCGAAATGAAAAAAACATTTCAAGGCTTCAAGTTGAGGGCGTTTGGAGGAAGGCAGAATGAAATCAAATTCATGGCAGGCGGTTAGAATTTGATTAAAGAGCTTTTAACGCAATTAATTGTCTTGGAATTGTGTTTCCAGGTTAGTGCAAAAGCTCTATACCGCCTCAAACTTCTTTTGATGATTTGAGAAGATGCTGTTGATTCAGATAATGAAATTAGAAAAACCACGTTTTCGGCCACTTATCGTTTACTGGAGTCGTTTCGTGGATTCATATTAAATTTTTTTGCTCATATGAGGAAATTCTTGGATATAGTAGTTGAGGGAATTTGAAAGCAGATGCCTCAATCGACATCTCCATTCAAATTGGATCATTAATTATTGGAGTGCGAAAAGTAATTATAGGTTGGCTTTCTGAAACGATCCACCCATTTTTATCAGGAAAATTAAAATAAAAAAAATCGTCGATTTGAATTAGTTTTAGGGCTATTTGAAAAATTGATAATTGAATGACGCTTCCTGCAAACTCTAGTGTCGATTTTGAATGTTACTAATTGAATAAGTGGGATTGAAATGAAAATTCATGAAAATTTCATTGTGGCTTTTTTTTTTGGGAAAAAAATTTTTTTTTTATCATTTATTATTTTATACATGTGTCACATGATTGAAATATGTCAAGAATGCATGATTAATTACTGCGGAGGAGTAAGTGTATGAACATGTCAAGATTTTTTTGTATATTGAAAGCAGCCCGGAAAAATTTTTAGCAACAAGTTCAGGATTTCCTGCCGCATGTGGCATCATTAAGTTATTGAGTTTCTTGACAGTTTCGTGACGTATCTATGAATAATTAAAGCAAAACGTTGCCAATTTGTGACGTTTTGCTCAAACAAAAGTCAAATAAAAAGTTGAAGGCTATTATACAATAGCTTTCAACCTAGTTAAAAAAGTTGCGAATTAATTAGGAAAAAGAGAAGTAAAACATCCATGAAAAGGAACTAAAAAAATTGTTTTTGAAATTATAGTAGCTTTGATTGCTCTTTCACTGCTCTGTTATCATTAAATGAAATCCATGTTTGGGATGTCCTTTCTAGTCTATTGAGTCATTATGGCGTCAACATTGTGCACTGAGTTTAAGTAGATGTGCTATTGAATGGGAGAAATTACGTGATAGATTTAAGTGGCTTGTCCACTCTAACAGTGTGAAAAAAAGAGAAAAGACCGTGCACAAGTTCTATTTTGGTTGGCAGAATTAATTTGACTAGAAATGAACACGATTTGTCCCCTGTTTTTCTTCTTTTTTTCTTTTTAGTTTCCACTCAAGGTAAGTCTATTAATTAGTTGATTAAATTAATTGAAGCAGATACAATTAAAGATGCAGGCTTTCTATTCTGGTGGAAAGAGAGGTGAAAAGAAATTTAGTTTATCTATCTACAGTTCATCTATCATGCACGATCACGTGGTGCTAGATCTCTCCTCCGGTTGGCTGCTGCTTTTGAATCTTTTTAACCTTTTGAATTTTAATGTAAATCTGCATGCAAAGAGCTCTTTTAATATGATATAAAGAAAAGTGGCCTATTATTAGCATTGCATACAGATTTTTACAAACGATAGGGTTTAACACATCATGATGTGTGGGCAAAATTGAGGAGGACAGTTTGAAAAATAGTATGGTATTGAATAAGTTTTTTTTATTGCCTAGGAATAGATTTTCTGCGACTGCTTGCTTTTGCTCAGTGACAGAATAGAAGAGGTTCTTTAAGTTTTACGGCACCTCCCATAAAGCTAAAATCCTAAGTTTAAAGCAGAACCAATGAGATGGGAAAGGATTTCTAGAATACACATTAAATCTGCGATGGAAGGAGAGTAATGGACACCTAGGTTGATGAAGATTGTTTTTTTATGCGAAAAGTTTGTGTTAATTTATTCATTTTTAAGAGGCACTTTTTTGTTGTTTGGTTTAAGTTTTTATTTGACTAATATATGTAATAGGCTGTGAAAAGTAGGGTTAGAGATGTTTACACAGAAGGGTCTAAGCCTCTAATAGATCTTAGTGGCAGCAGAGATTTCTCTGGCTCTGCCCTCGAGAGCAATAAACGTTGAGAATGTTTTGGTCGGCGAATGAAAAATAATCTTTGTTTTGAATAGGTATTTTATTACAATCCCTTTTCAAATTATGCGAACAAAAGATGTTGTTTTTTGTATGTTTGTTTGAACAACATTTCGATGTTGGGATTTGAATTAAATCGGTGAATTAGCAAATTACTCTTCAATTCATTAAAGCACAAGGATCTGAATTTTGTTTTGTGTGTCAAATCACACTCGATGTTGAATTTGAAA
>JAQIXU010002364.1:0-12353 GCA_034701245.1 Strigamia transsilvanica
CTTCATTTCGTTTTGTTTCCATGCTGGAAGAACGTAGAATTCGGTTGGTGGCATTCCGAGAGCTTCCTAAATGAATTGACATTTTTATTTATTTAGTTAATCATCAATGGGAGGGACGAGGATGTGACAAACTTCAATTTTCAGCCTAGATGGTCTATTTTTGTGCTTAAAAATGCATTTTCACTTATTTTTACACTTGAAAAATGCGTTTTTACACATTTTTACAACTGAAAAATGCGTTTTTACACATTTTTACAACTGAAAAATGCGTTTTTACACATTTTTACACTTGAAAAATGCGTTTTTACACTTGAAAAATGCGTTTTTACACATTTTTACACATTTTTACACACATTTTTTACAGCTAAAAACATTTTGTCACAGAAAATCCTAGTCCCGCCCCCGAAAACGTGTGCATTACTTCGAAATCACTGTCATTTAGATACGACTCTATTCTGGATGGATCGACGCCTTCAGGAAGTGGCGGAGACTGAAGTTCAGCCAAAGTGTATCGACTTCTCGAGATTATTGGTAAAATATCACTGACGAGAGGACAATCATTTGGCCTTTTACCATCCTGAGAAGAAAAAGAAAATTTAATTCCTTCAAGCAAAGGCAATTTAACTCGAATCGATCGACCGACTCACTTGACTATTTAACGCTGTCACGTCTTCCCTAACTTCCCATTTAGGGAAGATATTCGTAAATCTCAGCGGCTCCAATCCCGCACTGACTAAATAGGCGTTCGGTGGCGAACTACTTTTCTCTAAAAATGGATAAAATTACTAAATTTTCGTAATAAAATGTCTATTCACGCAGAGAAAAAGGCAATTTTCTTTTAAAATACCCATTCATGGACCTAAATGATTCATTTTTTATCAAACATGACTATTTATTCCATTTATTTTACTTAAAGATGCAGATTTTAGACCAAAATGACTATCATTCTGTATAAAAATGACCACTTTTAGGTTTAAAATGACCAATTTTAGGTCCAATATGATCTTTTACATCCATAATGACTATTTTTCAACCAAAATGACTATTTTTTTTATTTTATTTATCTAAAATGACTATTTTTCTTCTAAAATGACTATTTTAAAATCTAAAATGGCTATTTTAAAATCTAAAATGGCTATTTTTACATCCTAAATGACATATTTACATCAAAATTGACTATTTTTCATCTGAAATGACTATTTTTACATCCTAAATGACTATTTTTACATCCTAAATGACTATTTTTACATCCTACATGACGATATTTACACCAAAATTGACTAATTTTCGTCCAACATGACTATTTTACATCCAAATTGGCTTATTTCATCAAAAATGACCATTTTCAGCATTTTACATCCAAAATTCAAACTGACTATTTTTCCAACTTGTACGCAGCCAAACTGCATTCATTTCCCTTTCACAAACCAACCAATTACCATTGCAATATTGAATGACGCTTTCCATCGCCAAACGCCTATCCAAATTCCACCTGACTTTAGCAGACCCCGTCGCCACATTATCGTTATCGTCGCTCGCTTCGGGCCACCAGCCCTGCCACAGGTAAACCTCGTCCTCGTTGTCGAGCAAAAAGAGAGCGGGCTGGTCGCATTTGTACAGATCACATTGGAGGAACGGAAACGGCATCGACAGACACGTCGAGCGGAAGGCACAGTGGATTTCGTTGGCGACAAAAACACCGGAAATGGAACTCATGTGGTACAGCCGCGGCGTGAAATCGAACGTCCGGGGACCTGCGAGTGCAATTTCAATGAGTTTTGTGTCATTTTCTTGGCGAATTTAAAATTTTACTGCTGAGTAGCGTGAAATATTTGCCGTCGCCGTGCAGTCTGTGGAAGAAAAGTTCGTCCTCGCTGCCTTCGTTCATCTCGACTAGTTCGATCGGCGCGTTGCATTCGAATCCGAACTCGATGGGGCGTCTAAATGGGAAAGAAAAGTCAAAATGTCGTATAAGCTGTCGATTTTTAGGCGTGTTTTTAGGCTTGACTTTTAGCTAGTTTGCATTTTTGGGTCTAAAATTACTGTTTTGGTATCTAAAACGTGCAATTCTGGGTCTAAAATGTATTTTTGCTTATGAAATTAGTGCACTTCTATCTAAAAACTGCTATTTCGAGCCTAAAATTGCATTTTGACGTCTAAAATTATTATTTTATCATGAAAAAGCTTCAATTCTGAGTCTAAAATGCATCTTTGCTCATGAAATTAGTGTATTTCTATCTAAAAACTGCAATTTCGAGCCTAAAATTGCATTTTTTCGTCTAAAATGCAATTTTTTCGTCTAAAATGCAATTTTTGCGTCTAAAATGACTAACCCCGAGCCTAAAAACACCCTAATAAACCAAAAAACCAACTCACCTATCCCTAACAATCTCCGCACAGCACAACGCCACCTGCCTCGTCTGCTCCAACGCCTTCGCTCCATGCCACACGCAAACACTCCCATCCCTCGGATCAACCAAAACAAAACTGCCGCGACTCCTCAACGCCGCCCGCCGCAAATCCACCTCCACCAAACACGCCTCGCTCTCCACCCGCCCCCTCACCACAAACAAATGCGCCTGCGCATGCTCCCGCCACCCCTTGGCGCTCTCCTCCCCCTCGACCAACCTCCGCTTGCCCCTATAAACAACCATGGCCGCATCAAACAAACTCAAGAAACACGGCTGCTCGTGGCCCTCGTCCACGCGCACGTGCGGCCCGCGCTCCTCGTCCAGCTCGACCGTCATCAACGCCGAAGCGCCTTTGTCGTTGACCGTCGAGTCGGCGCCCTGCCAGAAGAAATAGGCGCAGCGTTCGCGGCCTACGAATGAGTGGCGCGACATTTGACCGGCGAGGCTGCGTCCGGTAACGGTCACCATGTACTGCCAGCGGACAACGTACGTGTCGCCGCTGTGGAATTGGCCCCACGACTCTCTGGGGAGGAGTTTGTAGAGTTTTTCGCGCACGTGCCACACTTTGATGCCGAGGGTTGTGATTTCGTAGTGGCGGCGGGAGTCGGCGTCGAAGTAGGATTTGCCACGTCCGAGGTGGCTGCCTTCGAGGATTAGGTCGGGCTCGCTGGGTTTGGTCTCCAGGAGGAGTTTGGTGTTGCAGGGGACGAGTTCCGGGGGTTCGGGTTTATCCTGCGGATATAAAGAGGGTTAGTTGATTCGTGTGGTTCGTGGTGTAGAATTGCGGTCACGAATACACACTGCTCTTTATTTCCACTGTATACTCTTAAAACAAACACTGATAGATCAATTACTCTATTGTCTGACCAAGGTAACACCCTCTTAGTCATGATTTGTTTACTGTAACATGTGACTCATTTCAACTTTTATGTCAAAACACTTAATATTATTAAAATTATTGTACTTGTAGTTATAAAAATAAAATTTAACATCAATATTGCTTTATGGACTTCACATCTAGTCATGCTCAGCTTGCTGCTGAAGTTGTAAATGAGTAGTTTTAACTGCAGCCACTAGATGGATTGGACAAGATGATATTTTGTAAGGATTACACTGATCAGATATCGGATAGTGTTCACTAACGACACAATCAAGCACACTTCCTAGGTAATAGACTTGAGCATTGATTTTTGTGGTGAGAAATGGAATTACTCATTCGAATTTCAGCAGCAACCAAAATGTGACAATTTCTATGACCACAATTGTACTTCCAGGATCTCGGTTGTTCTAAAATCTCGGTTTTCCGAGATGTGTTTTTAAATTTTGCAGCTTTATTCTTGTAGTTTCATACTTGGAATTTACCAATTACCAATTATCTATACAGTAGAGTCTCGCTTATCCGGCATAAACGGGCGAGCAGAATGTCATATTATCCGACGTCCCACCGCACATTATTTTAAGCCATTTTTTAATATTGCTTACATATGATAAAATTCATTTTGCACATATTTGAGCTAACTTCAATTCATTACTTCATTATATTTCTTTCTGTTTCTGCAATTCACCAAATTCAATCAATATTAATTCTGATTGGCCGATACTTATTTGGCTTAAATTTGTTATTCGCTTTATTCCTTTGAATAATTTAATCCGATAAACACAAATCGACGTTCAAAATGCATGTAAATAACTCCTATTATCCCACGTTCTGCCGACCCGTTTATGTCGGATAACCGAATTTTGCTTTTCTGGAAAACTGACCACATAAACAAGACACACAAACCCAAATTCCACTCCCACAACCCCGATTCCAAACTGCAAAATTTAAAATCTCCACCTAAAAACCACACCTACCTCTTTGTCCACGCTCTTAACCCTAATCAGCCTATGCGCATCCGGCCAATCCACGAACTTCTCCTTAAACAAAACCGTCTCCATATGCTGATTCACCTTCCCGAACAGCGCCCACTCCGGCCTCCTCTCCCCCCGCTTCAACGCCCCACCGTCCAGCCTCGCGTCCATCGGGTTCATGCTGCACTCCGAGTAATTGTACCCCTGGTCCCACAGTTGCTGCGCCAAATGGATCCCCGCGCGTCGCAGGGGCGTCGGCGCCAACTTCCCTTGCCAGACGTACATCTCGGACCCGAAATCGAACACGAGCACCTTGGCCGCGTCCAGCATGTCCACCTTGGGCAGCGTTCCCCAGCACTTGGCGTGCGGCACGAGCCGGTCCGCCTCGACCTCGAACGCCATGTTGGTGTCGATGATGGCGCTCTCGTAGAGTTCGTCCTCGCGCGGGTTCTCGGCGTCGGCGATGCGGGTGGGGTCGGGATCGCCGTCGCCGTCGAGGATCTCCAAGCAGCGCTTCTCGTCCGAGGAGCCGGCGTGTTTTTCTTCGTCGATGGTCACGACTTGGGCGTTCGAGTGGAGGCCCAGGTCGCGTTTCGTTTGGATCGTGTTGAGCACGTCGGTGGCTTTGGATTTTTCGATCACGTTGGAGAATTTGCCGATCCAGTTGAAGACTTCGCGCGGGGTGACGAGGATGTAGTTGTCGCCGCGGTTCATGCTTTCGATGCAGGGTTTGACTAGGCGCGTTTGGACGTGTCTGCGACCTGGAAGTGATCGAGAGGGAGTTTTATTTGGGTGTTCAGAGGGAGGGGAGTTGTTGGGAGATGTTTAATTTGGGTCTGGGAAGGGTATTTCGTGCAGAGAAGTGGACATTTGAAAAGAAAATAGACATTTTATGCAGGAAAATAGACATTTTATGCAGGAAAATGGATATTTGATGCACGAAAATGGATATTTTATGCAGGAAAATGGATATTTTATGCAGGAAAATAGACATTTTATGTAGGAAAATAGACATTTTATGTAGGAAAATAGACATTTTATGTCGGAAAATAAACATTTTAGATTGTAAAATAGACATTTTAGGCTGTAAAATCAATATTTTTGAAGACAAATAGACATTTCATGCAGAAAAATGAACATTTTATGCTGGAAAAGAGACATTTTAGACTGTAAAATGAATATTTTTGAAGAAATGGACATTTCATGCAGGAAAATGAACATTTTATGCAGCAAAATAGACATTTTAGACTGTAAAATGAATATTTTTGAAAAAATAGACATTTCATGCAGGAAAATGAACATTTTATGCAACAAAATAGACATTTTAGGCTGTAAATTTAATATTTTTGAAAAAAAATAGCCATTTCATGCAAAAAAATGAACGTTTTATGCAGGAAAGTAGACATTTTACACTGTAAAATGATTATTTTTAAGGAAAAATCGACACGTTATGCAGGAAAATACATATTTCTAAGCACAAAAACGACTGTTTTAGACACCAGTACAGATCTAACCATTAACATTCAAACCTTAACCTTTAATCTGCACCAACATGAGATCCTTGAAAGGCAAAAGCGGCCCACTGACATTAGAACTGCCTTTCCGCAACGAAATGGCCGTGAAATCCTCCTTGCTAGCCAAACCCGCCAACGCCGACACAGCCAAACTTGTATTCTGAGCAACTGCACAAGAAAAACAAATAAATTCAAAATCCAAATATAAAATTTTTCTTTAAAAAACAAAATACTTTGTTCGGTCTTGACCCTCTTAAACTCCTTCTCCGCCACACCGGTTTTAATTTCCACATATTCGTTCTGGATGTCCGTTCGCGATGCCAACGCTTTCACCGGGTTCCGCGACGATGCCGCGGTCCTGCGTTGCCTCACAACATCGCGACGCTGCACCAACCTGAAAAATTAACCACCAAATTAAATTAGATTAAATGAAATTAAATGTAGGACGATTAACTGAATCAGCGTTGTCCCGTTTTTTCGATTTTAACTTGTTTTTACACTTTTGGGACCTGCTTTTATACGTTTTACATTTCCTAAACCTACATTTACATGTTTTTACACTAGTTAAATGCGTTCTAAACCATTTCCATCTGTGTTCGAACCCATTTTACACGGTTTTACACTATTTTATCTGTTTTTAGACTTTTTGGATTTGATTTTACACTATTTAATCTGATTTTACACTTGTTGGACCTGTTTTTACACTATTTTATCTGTTTTTACACAATTTTACGAATTCTTACACGTTTCTACGGTTTCTAAACCGACTTTTTAAACCATCCCCATCTGCTTCAAACCGTTTTTACACGATTTTAACCATTTTACATGGTTTTTATCCATTTTTACACTTTTTAGACCCATTTTTAAACATTTTCATCCATTTGAATTGCTTTTTACATGATCCAATCGGTTTTTAGTCATGTAAAAATGGGTAAAACCATGAAAAACCAGGTAAAAATTGTGTAAAACCAGATAAAAATGAGTAAAATCGTATAAAAATCATGTAAAAATCATATCAAAATCGTGTAAAAACTGATAAAACCGTGTAAAACCAGGTAAAATCGTGTAAAAATGAATAAAATCGTGTAAAAATTGTATAAAAGTCATGTAAAAATCGTGTAAAAATCACGTAAAAATCGTGTCACTAAGACTTGCAAAGTCCAAGGTTAACTGAAATTACATTTGATGCGATGCAGACATGACTTGTTTGAAGCCGTCTTCGCTGACCTCGACCTTCTCCTGTCGTTTATCACAGCTGAGCGAGTCGAAAAACGCGTAAAACGATTCGTCGTCGGCTTTCGGCACCGACACGCGACTCGCAGGCACTTTGTCATTGTTTTCACTCTTTTCACCGGGCTTTTGGACGAGCTTTTCGAGCAAATTGCACGCGGGCACGGACGCGCTGCGCTGCACGGGACTAGACGAGTTGGCTTTCTCCATCTGCTGGTGAAATTGCTTGAAGTCGGTCGTCTCGCTCTTGAAGATCTTGGCTTTGGGGACGCATCGGACGCGCTCGGTGGACGAGATGTCCAGTTCGGAGCACCCCATGCGTCCCGCGACGGTGAACTGGGCGCTGTCTTTTTCCTCGACGCGTTGCTTCCAGGTTTCCTGGGCGATTTCGAGCTTGGAGATTCGGTCGACGATGGACGAAGGGCGCTGGTCGCGATCCCGTCTCTGTAGAAATGGTGGAAAATAGAATGAATAAAGTTGGTTTTTTGATTTTTGTCGAGTTGTGGTGAATTTTTTGGTCGTATTTTGCAAAGATTTGTAATTTTTGTGCTAAAGTGGGTAATTTCGGCTATTTTTTTTTTTTTAATTTGAAACTGTTGGCAGTTATTTTGCAATTTTTAGCCATATTTGGTAATTTCTGGCAATTTTTGGGCAAGTTTTAGCCATTGTTCAGAAATTCTGGCAATTTTTAGCCACTAATTTACAATTTTTAGCCATGATTTTAAAATTTTTGCCATTATTTTATAATTTTTGCCATTATTTTATAATTTTAGCCAAGATTTTCAATATTTAGCCAAGATTTTCAATACTTAGCCATGATTTAGCTATTTTTAGCCATATTTAGGAACTTCTGGCAATTTTTGGATGATTTAGCAACTTCTGCCAATTTTTAGCCATTGTTCAGAAATTCCTGGCACTTTTTAGCCATGATTTTACGATTTTAGCCATTATTTCATAAATTTAGCCAAGATTTCACAATATTTAGCCATGATTTAGCTATTTTTAGCCATATTTAGTAACTTCTGGCAATGTTTGGGCAATTTTTAGCCATGATTTTCCAATTTTAGTCAAGATTTTACAATATTTAGCCATAATTTAGCCATTTCTGCCAATTTTTAGCCATGATTTTCCAATTTTAGCCAAAATTTTACAATATTTAGCCATAATTTAGCCATTTCTGCCAATTTTTAGCCATGATTTTCCAATTTTAGCCAAGATTTTACAATATTCAGCCATAATTTAGCCATTTCTGCCAATTTTTAGCCATGATTTTCCAATTTTAGCCAAGATTTTACAATATTTAGCCATAATTTAGCCATTTCTGCCAATTTTTAGCCAAGATTTTAAAATATTTAGCCATAATTTAGCCATTACTGCCAATTTTTAGCCATGATTTTCCAATTTTAGTAATTATTTTGTAAATTTAGCCATGTTTTAACAATTCTTAGCCATTATCTAGCAACTCCTAAAAATCACCAACAACTCGCAAACCACTCATCCACCATCCCTTACACTTTCACGAATCTCCATCAAACTCTTCTTCACCTTCTCCCCGCCCTCGCCCTCCACCTCAACCCTCTCCTTCCAACCCTCCTCTCCGCTCTTCCTCAACGCCGCCAACCGCTCCGCAATCGACGCCTTCCCCTCGCCGCTCTCGCCGCCCTCATCGTCCTCAACTCGCTCCAGCTCCAGCTTCGTTATCGGCTCCGTCGCGCTGCGCTGACGCACCAATTCGCTTCTCTGCTGCGTGGGTTCCGTCAATGAATCCAACTCGCACATGCTCCGCCTACGACCAAGAAAAGCAAACTTTAACCAGGTGTTGCCGCCAAGGACGAAAATTTCATTTTTCTATGCAAATTTGTCGATTACTTACGTCAAGACGACGGAATTTGTGCGTTGGGGGGTTCGGGGAAACGGAAAAGGAAAGATCGGGGGTGAGTGAGTGAGTGAGTGAGTCAGGAGTGCAAGTGGGTCAGGAATAAAGTTTGAGAATTGGGAGCGGGGCGGGGAGTTGGCAAGGGCAAAGTTGCGTTGATAAGGAGATTGGGTTTTGTTGGCTCGGTTTGGTTTTGGTTTCTTGGTTTGGTTTGGTTCTCCCTGGGAATGGATCGGTCCATGAGGAAAAAGTTTTATTTTCAGGTTGGTGATGCAAGGATAAGGAAATGTGGTGTGACGCGAGTGTAAACAAGGTCGGGGAAGGTGGGAGGTCATTTTGTGTGTTTTTTTTTTATTTTTTTTGTTTTGTTTTTGTGGAATGTTTTGGATGTTTTTGTGGGGTTTTTTTGGGGTTTTTTTGGTGGGTTTGGAATGTTTTAAGAAAATTGGAATTTTTTAGCAATTGTTTTGCACAAATTTGTTGTTGTTGTTTAAATTGTGTTTTTTTTTTTTTATTTGGAATTTTTTGTAATTATTTTTGGGTTATTAACAATTTTTAGCAATTATTTTGCACACATTTGTTGTTGTTTAAATTGTTTTTTTTATTTGCAATTTTTAGCAATTATTTTGCATGCAATTTTTTTAGTAATTATTTTGCGTGTATTTGCAATTTTTAGCAATTATTTGCTGTTATTAAAATTGTCTTTTTTTATTTGCAATTTTTAGCAATTATTTTGCATATATCTGCAATTTTTTAGCAATTAATTTGCGTATGTTTGCAATTTATAGCAATTATTTAGCGTATATTTGCAATTTATAGCAATTATTTAGCGTATATTTGCAATTTATAGCAATTATTTAGCGTATATTTGCAATCTATAGCAATTATTTAGCGTAAATTTGTAATTTATAGCAATTATTTAGCGTATGTTTGCAATTTTTAGCAATTATTAAGCGTGTTTGCAATTTTTAGCAAAAATTATTTAGCAATTATTAAGCGTGTTTGCAACTTATAGCAAAAATTATTTAGCAATTATTTAGCGTATATTTGCAATTTATAGCAATTATTTAGCGTATGTTTGCAATTTTTAGCAATTATTAAGCGTGTTTGCAATTTTTAGCAAAAATTATTTAGCAATTATTTAGCGTATATTTGCAATTTATAGCAATTATTTTGCACATATTTCCAATTTTTAGCAATTATTTTGCACATATTTGCGCTTATTTAAATTGTCGTTTTTTATATCCAATGTTTACAACTACCTTTCATCTCTTTTCCTCAGCGCCGCATTCCTCCTCCGATTAACCGCCTCGTTCTTAATAACCCGTCTCCCGTAACCAGGTCCCGACGAATCCTCATCGTTACTAGACGAACACAAAAGAACCGCACGTCCAACCCGAACCGGCGCGTGAACCTTCGGCGGCGAATGCGCAACCATCTCGCAATTCTCTTCGCTCCCATCCACGACCACCCCATCTAAAACAAAAACAAAAAAGATGGAGTGAGACTCTCGCGCGATACAAGTGAAACTTCCTAGCCCCTACAAAAACTTGATTTCATGCATTGTTTTGCTTATTTTTATTTTTTCTCGAATAGCGGGAAATTTAATATCGCAATTGCAACGTTACGAAAAATCAACGATTTTAGCCCAAAAATTGATCTTTGACCAAAACAATCGACATTTTAGACTGAAAATCGACATTTTAGACTGAAAATCGACATTTTAGACTGAAAAATCGACATTTTAAACTGAAAAATCGACATTTTAGACTGAAAATCGACATTTTAGACTGAAAATCGACATTTTAGACTAAAAAAATCGACATTTTAGACTGAAAATCGACGTTTTATACCAAAAATCAACGTTTTAATCCCAAAATTCGGTGCTTTTAGCCCAGAATTTAATTGCTTTGACCCAAAAAATCTAAATTTTAGACTGAAAATGTACGTTGTACACAAAAATAAAAGTTTTTACCCCAAAATTCGACGTTTTTAGCCCAAAAATTGACATTTTTAAACCAAAGAAATCGACATTTTAAACCATTCCACCCTAACAAACCACGCACTTTTCTCGCCATCATTCGCGGCGTTCTCCATCTCCGCCCACGTGATCGGCTGCGTCCTGAACCTCGGGTTCGTCCTGCGCACGTTGCGCGCGTCGGACGCGCCGTTCTTCTTGCTCAGCGCCGAAAACTTCTCCTCGATGACCTTCTGGTCGAAGAGTTTGACGCGTTCCGCCAACGACATCTTGGACGGATCCTCCTCGGAGTCCGAGGAGGATTTTTCTTTGCGTTTGTCGGAGTCTTGGAAGTCGTTGATTTCGTTGAGGGTGACGGGTTGGGTCCGCGAGCGCTGTAGTGCGTGACCGAAGGTGGGTTGAGGGGTAGGGTTGTCGGTTTGGGGATGGTGGGTAGTTGGGAAGAGGAATTTCTTGCGCAGATCGGGACTGGTTTGCGGTTTGGGGGTGGTTTCTGTGTCGCTGAAGCCATTGAGGCGGGACATGAAGGTTTGTTTGAGTTTTTCGACGTTTGTGACACTGGAAAAGAAGGAAAAAGAGTGAATTAGAAATAGTTTTTGAGTTTTGTAAATTTATGTAAATTTTTTTTCGTGGTTTTGGATGATTTTTTGCATATTTTTGCATTTGTTTGGAGTTGTTTTGAAGTTTTTGAGGAAGTTTGGGTGGGTTTTTAGAATTGTTTATTGCAAATTTGTGCGATTGTATGCCACTTTTGGTTTTGTTTTCTGCATTTTTTTGCACTTTTGTTGCAAATTTGTGCTTTTTATTGTCTTTTTTTGGAATTCATTGCAAGTTTATTGCAAATTTATGCACTTTTTGACAATTTGTGCATTTTTATTGTGATTTTTGTGTCGTTTTCTCAATTTTTATTATAAATTTGTGCATTTTTGTTGCAAATTTCTGCATTTTCTTGCCATTTTTTTTTTTTAAATATTGCACTTTTGCATGATTTGACAATTTTTGCATTTTCTCTTGACTTTTGTTGCAAAATTTTGCAAGTTTTTCTCAAATTTTTCAATTATTTGCACTTTTATTGCACATTTTTGCAATTATTTTCACAATTATTAAAGTTTTTGCATTTTTTGAGCAAATGTGTAATTTTTACACCAAATTTTGAAATAAAATAAACAAATAAATAAATAAATAAATTTTTACACTTAATACAAGTGTGCTCATTTATATTGCAAATTTGTGGATCTTTATTCCAAATTTGTGTACTTTCTTGCATTTAATTGCGCTTTTATTGCAGACCTCTGCACGTTTTTGCCAATCCATGCAAATATTTTCACATTTATTAACTAATTTCGCACCTTTTCCCCAATTTCTGCCACCATTCCAACCAAATACAATTTTCTACAAAATCAATCGCCGTTCCACAATTCCAACTTTACTTTTTCGACTCCACGACCTCCTCCATTGTAATCGGCTGCGTACGAAACCTCGGCGAACTCCTG
>JAQIXU010002365.1:0-12347 GCA_034701245.1 Strigamia transsilvanica
GAAAACATGGAAAACGACTAAATTTGCGCATAAAAACATCAAAAACCACCAATTATCGCATAATAAAACATGAAAACCGGCTAAATTTTCACATGAAAACATGGAAAACGACCAAACTGACACACAAAAACATGAAAGAAAGAAATTCGAAGAGAAAAATGATTGCACAAACCCAGCCATCGATTGAGACACGAGCAAATCCTATTACACAAAGCGTAATTAATCCCAGTTTGTGCACCTGAAAAACAAACAACAAACGTCCGGAAAACACGGAAAACGCGGGAACAACGACGATGCTTGCTTGTTTTGTCAAAATGTACTAAGTCCAAATGTCCAAAAAGGTGAACCCATGCCAAATTTTTCTAGGTTTGGACTTAGAATAAAAAAAAGGGGTTGGTGGGTATTTTATTTCGACAAGTATTAAACAACAAATTACAGTTTAAAACGATTTTATTCAAAAATTGTGCATAAATTATTTTTATATAATTTAAAAATTACACACATAAAACATACAAAATTTTTAATTATACTAACAAATATATCAAATAAATTACAAAAAGTTATTTGGACCATACAAACTAGTAGTAAGTTTTAAATAAAAATATTAACAATAAATAGCCAGACTGGAATCCTAAATAAAAGTTAAGTGGAAATTCGGATTAGCTTCTTAAACATAACTGAAACTAAATTCTTGAAATTAAACCTCTTACAGAAATACTAAATAAAACTGTGTAGACTTTGGCTCTTAATTTTTTTATCGAGAAAGAAATAAAATAAAACCGTTTGGTAAATCCAATCCATTTATCAAATAAAAATCTTCCTGTTTGATGTAATAAACTTTCAATTCCCCATTGCTATCAAAATACAATTTAAAATAACTACTATTAATCTCAAATCTACAGGAGAAAGAATAACAAAATCGAAATTACAAAAACGTATGAAATGTGTTTTAAAATTGCATCTTAAGCAAGGCAACTAAACGTTTTATTTTCTTTTTATTTTGTGGAAAATAAAATTCCAACAAATTTCCAGTTTCATGAATTTTGGGCCGAGCAATCCAGACATGCTACGCTTGAACTAGGAGCACTGACTCCCAAGACAAACAGAATAAAGCGATCAATAACTTCAAAATACTGAGTCTTAGGTGTGTTTTTATGAAAAAAAAAATAAATATAAAAACATAAAAAAATGGATTTTAAATATTTGCTTGAATAAGACACAGAAATGACTTGTTCTGTATAAAACAATTATAAATGATTAATCTGTTTTGCTATATGATTTTTTAAATTCCCACTCTGATTACAGGAATAAGCACAAAGATGACACTTAAATGGTTTCTCTCCGGTATGAGTTGCAATATGGACTTTTAAGTTCCCACTTGTAATACACGAATAAGCACAAAGATGACACTTAAATGGTTTCTCTCCGGTATGAGTTGTAATATGTTTTTTTAAATCTCCGCTATGAATACAGGAATAAGGACAAAAATGGCACTTGAATGGCTTTTCTCCTGTATGAGTTGCAATATGTTTTTTTAAGTTCCCACTTTCAACACAGGAATAAGCACAAAGATGGCATTTGAATGGTTTCTCTCCTGTGTGAGTTAAAATATGTTTTTTTAAATCTCCATTTGTAATACAGGAATAAGCACAAAGATGGCACTTGAATCGTTTTTCCCGTGTGTGAATTGCAATATGCGTACTTAAAGTCCCACTTGCAATACAGGAATAATCACAAAGATGGCACTTGAATGGCTTTTCTCCGGTATGAGTTAAAATGTGTCGTTTTAAACTCCCACGTTGAATACTGGAATATGCACAAAAATGGCACTTGAATTGTGTTCCTGTGTGCACTCGTACATGGGCAGTCAATTGTGCTTTAAGCCTAAAGGAAACTGAACACTCTTCACATTTGAAAGGCTTTTCACCAGTGTGTTTAAGCATGTGAGTCTTCAACTGCGAATAAGATGAACAAGAATAATCACACAGATTGCAACTGAAACGCTGTGGTTTTCTATTCATTTTGAAGGCAGGAACTGTTGGTTTTGCAAACTGGCACGAACTTTATGCTGATCCATAAGATATCACCCAATCACATCGAAAATGAATATTCTGAAATTAAAACAAATTAGATATTAGTTATAAACATTTTAAAAAGAATACTGCTATAATGTAGGACTGTTTCTTAACGTAATCAAGTATAACAAGAGTTTAATTTTTTTTCTATTCCAAACGGTTGGTTATAAAATGAAGTTGGATTTAGATGGCCAAATCCTCAGTTATAACAAACCATTATATTTATTTGTTGATTGACATACTTTTTACAGTTGTAAAACTTGTAATAGGAGCGGCTCCCCCAACTAGAAAATCGGCGCCTAGTTAACCTGTGCGATGATGCATATGCACAGGTGTTATTTGGATTGCAAAAGGCATCAAAACATGTGCAAGTACATTTACAATCCCAAAATTTCCATGTTTAATCGAGGGTTTAATTGTTTTAATGACTTTTCGGTTAACCTAGTGTTATGTTTCGTATGTCTTGGCGCCTTTTTATGTGTTATGGCGCATTTTTGTGTGTCATGGCACGTTTTATCGTGTCCGCTATGCGGCTTGTCCATCTTTGGCCTCGCAACGAGCGTTTCGTTCAGTCAGACACTTTGGTTGGCTTCAGTTAGCTTGCAACTGAAACGCTTTTGTTTTTCCTCCATTTTGAATGCAGAAACTGTTGGTTTTGCAAACTGGCACGAACTTTATGCTGATCAATAAGAGATCACACAATCACATCAAAACTGAATATTCTGAAATTTAAAAAAGTCAAACATTGGTAATTTCCTAGTTTAGCGTCCCCGACCTTTCCTAACCTAACCTAACCTAACCTAACCTATTTATTTACATTAGGTTAGGTTAGGTTTAGATTAGGTTAGGTTAAGGTTAGATTTGGTCGGGGACGCTAAACTAGGAATTTACCCAAACATTATGCATACAAGTTGAAAGTAATTTTTTACAAATAGCAGTTTCAGTAACGTTATATCTTACCTCAATGCTCACAAATAACGCGAAGTCAGTCGTAGCTTTGTCATGGGTGGGACACGAATAACCAGTCAGATAGCGCCACCTTTTGAGCAGAAGTTGTGGCGACCTTACAAATTATTTAAGAAAACAGAAGATGCTATTTCATTTCGCAAGTGATAACTTTTACAGGCAAAATACGTTGCTAAATATGTCGTTAATCAATCACCTTTTCTAAATTTATGAATCTGTACAAAGATCGCGCTTGAGTGACTTTCCTTCCGTAAGAACTACCCGCTACCAGGGACCCTTGGACAGACTTGTGGAACTGATAGATCAAGTAAACTATAATAATAAAAAAGTAGTAAGTATGTTTAAAAATATCAATTTCAGTTCTGTTGTGAACAGTAGTATTGTATTTCAATTATCAACCATTAAGATCAACCATTCCATTGTAAGCCGTCATGGCAACTTGTCAGTTGCCACGGCAATCTATACATTGTTTCGGTTTAATAAAATAGTCGGACTCCAAATCTCTTTCTGTGTGGTAGCACAATTATTTCTCACCAACATGATTCTAAATTCATCAGTGTTATGAATCCATCTCATCTCATCTACACCATATGTTATGAACACAAAAAGTTCTTTCATATCTTACCTCAATTCGAACTAAAAGACCAACTGGTTTTCTGAACTGTAAAACCGCGTGGTGAGCCGTAGCTTTGTCGCACATGTGGAATACAACCCACGAAGGGAATCATGGGTAGTTACCTTGGCATAAAACAGTGGTGCCACCTTTTGAGCATAAATTGTACGATTTTGGAAATAGGTTTTGCAGCAAAGGATGTACAGTAATTGTATCGATTTTGGTTTCCAACTTCGTTCTATCAAGACTCTTGATTTCGGTTCCGTTATTGTACCTCAATTATTACAATAAGACCGAATGGTTTTCTCAATTGAACAAAAAAACCTATTTTTAAATACAAAACTGAAATGTATGAATAAATGTAAAATAAAACGTTTCTGCGAACATGTGACCAATGTCACAATACATCATATCATCATATGTCCTACTTGTTCTACGCTCATTTACTTTTATAGTGGGGCTCCGAGACGATTCACTTGCATCTTCAATCAAAAATACTTACAGAACATTCAAGAAATATTACAACTTCTTACCAAATACTGCCATCTTTGGATGGTTTTTGTTTAAATCATCCAGAAAGAGCGGAAAAAAAAAATTGTAGAAATTAAGTTGATTATTTATCAAATTATCAGTATACACGGTGTACTTGTATACACCCACATGGTCTAGCCACAATGCACACTCAATCAAAGATCAAAATGACCATTTTCTACCAATAAACTTAAAAACATACAAAGAGGGAAGAGTATAAATATCAACAAACCCAAAAAACCATTTAGAAAACTAAAATAAAGTTTTCGTTCAAAATTCGTTTTTCTAAAAATAAAAACATCAATAAAAAGAAAACTGTCTAAAATGACGTCTGTATAGTTGGCACCACTCGATCAGCACAAACGCTGAAAATGATTGTGCTGGATTGTGCTATGTTTGTGCTGGTTTGTGCCATAAATATTTTCGTTTGTGCTGCAAAGGGAAAAAAGTTATTAAAGATTTAAGATTTTTCAAAAAAAAAAAAAAATTCTTTTTTTTTTTTTTTCTTTACATGGTTAGATAGTACTTCGTTTGTGCTGGTTTGTGCCGTAAAAATTTTCGTTTTTCCTTCAACAGGAAAAAAGTTATTCAGGATCTAAAATTTTTTTTAAAAAAAAAAATTTATTTATTTATTTATTTTTTTCCACATGGTTCGATAGTACTTTGTTTGTGCTGGTTTGTGCCGTAAGAAATTTCGATTTTCCTTCATCAGGAAAAAAGTTAATAAGGATCTAAAATTTTTTTTTTAAAAAAAAATCTTTTTTTCCCTTCGCATGATGCTACGTTTGTGCTACGTTTTTGCTACGTATGTGCTACTGTATACTGGTATACAGTATAAAACCGGCAAATACTTGTAGATTATTTCTATTCATACCGACAATGCCTTCAACACTAGCTGCTGATCCCAAGCTGGTTATTTCGCTTATTTTGGAAAACAAGTCCGAAATTTTTAGAAATGGTTCGATTGCTGTCCCCAAACATCCGGTTTGGCAAAGTATAAGTGATAAACTAGAAAATCGAATGAGCGCAAAATACTTATACACATTTGTCAAGGATGGTAGATACGAGACGCATGCAAAACTGGGTTTGATTAGCCAATTTGTATCTGACCGTCCTGCAATCGATGACGAGGAGCAATGCGATGATGAAGACTATTTTCCACCTGGAGAATGTCCATTAACGAAGGAGTTTCAATTTGTCATTGATTCTGAAGATTGGAATCGAATTAAACCCGAAATTACGACGCCCTCTCGATTAAAGACCAAAGTTTGGACCAATGTTCTATATAGTTCTTTGTGGGACGAAATCCAATTACCGTGTGCTCTGGTCTTTTCAAAAAATTATGTTTCTGAAACGGGACAGTATTACTTGCGCATTAACGCATCCTGTAAAGAATGTGGAGTAAAATTGTTTCTTTTTGTCGCCGATGAACCACTTGTCAATTCCAATGTGACTGTGACGTGTAGGATGTTTGGAAATTTTTCGAAAACTTGCCATTCGGGTAAAAGAAAATTTGCGGGCGAGTTTAGACAAATGGTGGCCACAAGTTTGAAGGACCCGATAGGTGCTTACACATTCTCGACCAACTGCCACTTTTGAAACGATTGGAGACTTGCTGTTGGAAAGATTTGTTCCAGATGTTAAAACAAGAAGAAACAGTGCGCACTTATTGCATTGAGTTCACGCCACTTAGGCTGACCAATAGCGGAGATGTGGCTGTTGTTGCGAGAATTTTTCCGAATTTACGTGTCTTGGAGTTTAGCAGTGTGAGGCTTAGTAACGATGTTGACTGGGAATTGTGCAACCAAAATCACAAGTTGATGAACCGCTTGACCAGTTTACAGTTGATTAATATTAGGTTGGTCAATGTTGGACTCATTGGTAGGTATTGTCCACTGTTGGAGGAATTGATATTGGTTAATTGTACGGTTAATTTAGAGGGTTCGGAAAAGTGTGTTGTGTTTGAGCACTTGCGTCTATTGTATGTAATTTCAAGTTTTGATCGGGATTTTGATGAATTACAACTCAAGGTATTGTTGTCGTGTGCGCGGAATGCGCACGATGTGAGTTTGTGGGGATGTCAGTCAGTTACTGAGAGTGTGATTTCGGAATTTGTCACACTGAATCCACAGAATCTGAAAGAATTGACGATTATGTTGTGTAACTTGGTTACTTTCAGTGCAATCAGACTATTGTTGGAGATGGAAAATCCGTTGAATTTGTTGGTGATCAATCGGTGTGACAGTATTCATTCGTCAGTTTATCGTGAGATTGAGAGGTTTGTTCAGACCAGAAACTTGGATTTGGAAATACGATACGTGCCGCCGACAGACTAGGCATGATTTTGTTGGCTTTATATATTATGAATGGAGACTTATTGTGGAGTTTGATGTAATTTCCGAATAAAATTATAAAACCATTCTTGTGATTTCTGTTTTGTTATTCTGTAATGCGCTGCAAAACTGGTAACTGAACGCAATGCTATACTGATTTGTTGATATTAATATTGATGCCAAAAATCCTAAAAGTAGCCAGCCCTGATCTCAGTATCTCGAAATAACTGAAAAAGTAAATTTAAAAAATCCATGAAAAACTTTGAAGTCACTGAAAATCAACGACTCTTGTATCTTGTGTGTACTCGCCTCGATCTTATCCAACCATACAGGCTGCCAAATTATTAGGCATTATTAGGCGCATTATTGTGCCCAAATATAAATGCATACGCAACAAAAACAAAAATTACTTTCAAAGTTAAAAATACATATCATATTTGCGATTTAAATACATTCATTCACATCAAAATCATTATGAAATTTGTTTTTGTTTTTCTGACGATGGAAAATAAGATCGATTAAATCGTTGAAGCAAAGAGTTCGCAGCTTATCTTGTTCCATACTCACAATACTTAAGTCGACTAATTTTTCCTTAGACATAGTCGGATTTTTTTCCAGGGGCCCTAAGCTACTGCTTATTCTGTTTATAAGTAAATCCGGCCCTGGCTGAGGGCACAGGATGCCACGTACAGTTTGTACAAATTGTAGCAATGGTACAAAGTTATCACTTACGAAATGAAGTAGTGCAGGGCAGGTAGGGCCATCGAAGGTTCAAATACAGTGAAACCTCGCATAACGAGCACCTCGCACAGCGAGCAATTCGCATAACAAGGAATAGAAATCGTAAAAAATTGACTCGCTTAACGAGGACGTTTCACATAGCTAGTGACATTCTAAACACAGACTGATGCAGGGGAATCCCCCTAATAGGGGAAATCTCCCTATTAGGAGATCCCCCAATTGTGTGATGCAACTTTTCGTGCCATTGCCGCATCAGTCTGTGTTTAGAACTCGCTTGTTTTGCTTAACGAGTGTTTGCATTAAGAGTAAGACTCCGGAACGAATTATGCTCGTTATGCGAGGTTCCACTGTAATTATAACTGCTTAATCTGGTCATCTGTGTTGTGCTATATGTTTTTTTTAAACTCCTATCTTGAATACAGGAATAAGCACATCCATCGTACTTCAGTGGTTTTTCTCGACTATGGGAGGCCAAATGTTTATTTAAAATCCCACTTTGATTACAGGAACAAAGATGGCACTTGAATGGTTTCTCTGCTGTATGGCTCCTTAAATGTACTTTTAAATTCCCATTTGCAATAGAAAGTAGATAAATAAAAAGTAAAAGAAATAGTCAAAAGTTAGTTTCAATTAAAGATAGCATTTATTAACCAAGTCAAAATCTTACTGTTTGATGAAATAAAATTTTCAATATAATTGTTACTAAATCTATTTAAAATTGGTTAAAGACCTCAAATACCGGTGCTAATTAAAATACACATACCCAAAAATGTAAAAGAATACGTAACAGAATCAAGAATACGTAACAAAATCTAAATTACGAAAAATTATAAAACACGCTTTGAAATCGAAAAATACGAAAGAGAACAGCACAATCACAACAGGTTTTGTAGGAAAAATAAATCGAAACGAGGTTTCAGTTTTCTCCTTAGTGTAATAGTGGAACCGTCAGTTTATGGGGCCTGAGCAACCCAGATTGGCATTCATACAGCACAAATTTCACTTTTGGGCATAAAATGATTTCTTTAGTTAAAAATATGCAGGCAACTTTCATTTTTATTGGGAATTATTTAAGGAATATAAAAATAAGTACCGTAATCGTGTTGACTTTGGTTCCTACTTATTTTAACGAAAGAGAAGGAAACTAAAATATAACCAATTATTAAATCCAATCCATTTATCAAATAAAAATCTAACTATAATCTAATAATAAAATTTCACTGTCACAATATTGTTATCGAACTACAGTTTAAAATAACTACTAATAACCTCAAATCTACATAAAAATGTTTAAAATCTCAAATATCAGTACTAATTGAAATATACGTATAAGGAGAAAGAATAAAAAAATCTAAATAACAAAAATTTATGAAATAGTTTTTAAAATTGGAAAAAGTAAATTCCAATAAATTTTCAGAACCATGAATTGTGGGCCATTCTTCCTGTCTCTTCCCAGTGTGAAACCTGAGCAATCCAGACATGCTATGCTTGAATGGTATGACAAAGAGATAAATTGATCTCAATGGGCACAACTCCTGCATTGGGAAATAAAGCGATTAAGAACTTTAAAATAGTGGGTCTTATGTGTGTTTTTATGAAAAAAATAATTAATCAATCAGAATAAGTTTAAGTTATCTCCATTTTTGAACAGAAAAAAAAGAATTTAAATATTGGCTTGAATAAGACACAGAAATAACTTGGTCTCCACCAAATAATTATAAATGATGAATCTGGTCATTCATCCTCTCCTTAAGTTTTTCTCAGTTTTTCTCCTGTGTGAGTTGCAATATGTCGTTTTAAGTTTCCATTTGCAATACAGGAATATGCACAAAGATGGCACTTGAATCGTTTTTCCCCCGTATGAGTTGCAATATGGAGTTTTAAACTCCCGCTTGTAATACAGGAATATGCACAAAGATGGCACTTGAACGGTTTTTCCCCTGTATGAGTTGCAATATGGAGTTTTAAACTCCCACTTGTAATACAGGAATATGCACAAAGATGGCACTTGAATTGTTTTTCCCCTGTATGAGTTGCAATGTGGATTTTTAAATGCCCACTTTGACTACAGGAATAAGCACAAAGATGGCACTTGAACGGTTTTTCCCCCGTATGAGTTGCAATATGGACTTTTAAACTCCCACTTGCAATACAGGAATAAGCACAAAGATGGCACTTGAATCGTTTTTCCCCCGTATGAGTTGCAATGTGGTCTTTTAAATTCCCACTTGTAATACAGGAATAAGCACAAAGATGGCACTTGAATTGTTTTTCCCCTGTATGAGTTGCAATATGGAGTTTTAAACTCCCACTTGCAATACAGGAATAAGCACAAAGATGGCACTTGAATCGTTTTTCCCCTGTATGAGTTGCAATGTGGTCTTTTAAATTCCCACTTGTAATACAGGAATATGCACAAAGATGGCACTTGAACGGTTTTTCTCCTGTATGGGTTGCAACATGTTGTTTTAAATGCCCATGGTGAATACTGGAATACGCACAAAAATGGCACTTGAATTGTGCTCCTGTGTGAACTCGCACATGGGTAGTCAATTGTGCTTTCAGCCTAAAGGAAAGCGAACACTCTTCACATTTGAAGGGCCTTTCACCAGTGTGTTTCAGCATGTGACTCTTCAACTGATAATAAAATGAACACGAATAATCGCACAGATTGCAACTAAAACGCTGTTGTTTTCCCGTCATTTTGGATGCAGAAACTGTTTGTTTTGTAAACTGGCGCAAACTTTATGCTGATCAATAAGGTATCACACAATCACATCAAAAATGAATAGTCTGAAATTCAAAAAACAAACATTATGGATAGAAGTTGAAAGTAATTTTTAAAAAATAGCAATTTCAGTAACGTTAAATCTTACTTTAACGCTCACAAATAATGCGTGGTCAGTCATAGCTTTGTCATGTAAGCTTGCACGCGGGTCAGGTTCAACCTAATGAACCGCGGGTCAGGTCATTTCGGGTGCGGGTCGGCTCAACCCAAATATGACCCACAGCTGACCCGACGTCGGGCGAGGACTCGCACTCAACCCGCGCGGCGAGTTGGGGCTAACCCACTGACCCGCAGAAAACTGCAACACTGCTTTTTGGTGGCGTATTGGTGACCTTTTGTGCAGAAAAGAGCCCAAAACGTTGCAATTTTGCAGTTTTGTGCGATATCGCACAAAACTGCAAAATGGCAATGTTTTGGGCATTTTTCGGCTCTTTCGTGACGTTTTGGGTTTCCAGAATTTCCCAACGGAAATTGTCATGAAATTTTCGAGATTTTCTATCCCGAATCTGGAAAATTGATATTTTTAAAATTTCGGGAAATCCCGAATCTGGAGAATTGAAATTTTTAGCATTTCAGGAAATCCCGAATCTGGAGAATTCAAATTTATAACATTTCGGGAAATCCCGAATCTGGAGATTGTGACTTTCTTGGGAAATACCCAACTCTAATTACATTGTTGACAGTTTTTCTGAATCGAAATCTAAAAAATGCTCAAAACGTAACTGAAACGACACCAAAAAGCTGAAAAATGACAAAAACATAACCAAAAAGCCGAATTTATGCTATTTTTCAGCTTTTTGGTTACGGTTTTGTCATTTGTGTGCTGGCGCAAATGCCCCCAAACCCGACCCTACTTGACCCGACACCCGCATGTCAGCTGCGGGTCGGGTCAAGTCACTGTATTCCGACCCGAGTGAAATGCAGGTCGGGTGAAATGCAGGTCGGGTGCGGGTTGGCTCAGAACCGACCCACGCGACCCGAACGCAAGCTTAGTCATGGGCACGGTGAATAAGATGTTCTTTTTTCACTAATTTTTTTTTTGAACACTGAGAGCGCAAAGATCAGGCGGTCCAGATTAGAACTGTTCAGTAGTACACATACTACTAAAAACATGTTCTTTGGTATTATTAGACAATCTGGTTGTCAAAATGACCAACCAGCATTCCCTACTTTCTTGCAACTTTTTCGACCAATAAAAAAATTCATTTTAGACCAGAAAATAGACTAGAGAGCCCAAAATTAGACTTTTGGACTAAAAACTTCTATCTGAACACCACGGTGTTTTGTAGTTACAACAGTGGATAAGACAGTTGACCATGTTTTACGTGTAAAAATGGACTTTTACACATAAAAACTGCAATTTAATTGGTAAAATTATACGTAAAATTGAAGTGTTTGTGTGTAAAATTCCATTTTTACATGTAAAATTGCAGTAGGCGCATTCATAAAATCATTTAAATTTGTTTAAATTTTTTAAACCAGTCTAAATGTAAGATTTTACATGTTAAATTTGATATTTAGACCGGTTTAAAAAATTTAAACGAATGCGTCTAGTGTTTATGTGTAAAAGTACATTTTTACACGTAAAACTACAATTTTATGTGTAAAATTGCAGTTTTTGTGTGTAAAAGTACATTTTTATACGTAAAACATGGTCAACTATCTTATCCATCGTTGTAACTACAAAACAGTAGGCGAATTCATAAAGTCATTTAAACTTGTTTAAAATTTTAAACCAGTCTAAACTTTAAATTTAACATGTAAAATCTTACATTTAGACTGGTTTAAAATAAAATAAATAAATAAATAAATAAATAAATAAATAAAATAAATAAATAAATAATAAATAAAATAAATCAGTCATAAGTCAAATAATCCATTTTTGAAATTCGTTATAACAAGGGCTTGTGGGTATTACAGTGTTCCTAAAAATGTGTTTGTTATAACGAATAATTCGTTAGATTAAAATAAATAATTCGTTATACAAAAATTTTTTAACATGGGGTTCTATGGCGAACCAACCAAGTCATCTTAAAAAATTTGTTCTAGCAAAATTCGTTATAACGCCGTTCGTTATAACGAGTTTTGACTGTAGTAGTATGTGTACTACTAAACAGTTCTAGAGACTGGAGACACACTAGGCGTTTTGCGACGCGATTCGCGTCGCAAACACGTGACAGACGATCGTATCGCTAGGCAAATCGCCCAGCTATTTTGCCAGGAATGACACACCAGGCGCGAGCGCGATGCGACGCGATGCAAGTGAAAATGGCTGACAAGCGCGCAGGTCATCACGTATG
>JAQIXU010002366.1:0-12341 GCA_034701245.1 Strigamia transsilvanica
TATTTCATCTGAATTCAACAATGCTAAACTAATTAATTGCTGAAATACAAAAGATAAGACCCACTCCATGGGGTTACAAAATATAAATTTTCTAAATATAAATTTTCTATTTTTTTTGTAAATTTGTGTAATATGCCTTGGAAATCCATCATTATGTTGTCTTCAAGTAATCTTTGGTTATCCCAACCTTGGGATGACTAATATCTGCTAATTAAATTTATTTTAATCTTATAACCCAATATTTTTAGAGTGCAGTTTTATTAAAACAACACTAGCATAATTGACTCTAACCTACAAACACTTTCAAATTCAATAAATAATTTGGTTACAAAAACCAAAATAAAAATACTAGTTTTTTTATTCACATCAACTTAAAACTAGTAAAAGTGACTAAAGAAATCAACAAAATAATTTGGTAATGACAAATAACAGTTTGCAAAAACACATATTCAGACATATTCAGACATATTCAGAGTTATACTGTTTTCTGAGTGCACTCTTTGGCGGTGTTTGCCCACTCTCAGGGCATGAGTGCACATTCAATAACAACAAAAATGTGTGCCACAGCTCCAAGCCGCAGCTCTACCACTGCGAGCGCTAGTGTCGTTTCTGGGAATTGGAGGCGTGGCCTAATTGCAACAAAAAGGGGAGAGTGCCGGCTCTTTCTATCCTTACTCTATGACATTATCTCCCTCATCCGCTCAACCAATAAACACTCTGCTCTATTAGTTCGCTAGAACGTCCGGATCACAATCGAAACGCACGAACATCTCGCATTCAACTCCATTCCGTGACAAATCATGACGTCAGACGCTCAACGCTCTCACCCACAATGTCCAAATACCATCTTTACCTTTTTCTCAAAATGGCTACCGCTGGAAACTTCGCTTCTACTCTTGAGCTCCTCGTTCTCTAAAGAATCCAGCGATCTGAACCCCCATCCATCACGATTCGCTTCCTAACTAACCAGATACGTATTCTCAAGCCTCGCTAACTCCGATTCTTTAGATTATGCCTCTTTTTTTTTTAGCGTGAATGCTCCCCAACTGCCACACACATGCCGCTCGCGACACCCATGCGCCTTTCGTTATTCACCGGGCTTCCGCCAGTCTCCTCTCCGTTATACAAGGTTAGTCTCGTCTTTCATTGCTTTCCACCCCAATGCCAGATCTCTCCAGAATTTATACTAATATTTTAATGTTCCCTGCTTTCCACAGCCGGTCTCGTCGGACTATCTATGATTCGTTCCGTCAATCGCCACCAGATGCCTCCTTAATTGTTTCCTCATCAAAAATTGGTAATTATCGCTTTCTCTCCAATTCCTAACCAATCCCTGTATCTTTTCACCGTTTCCTTCAACCCGACATCCACAAGGCATCGTCGAAGAATCCTTTTTTTTTTCAACAGATAAGCACCCCCTGCTTTCATATTCTTAATAACTCGTATTAAAAAGCATAAAATATTTTTTTGTTTACAGATCTTTATTATCATTCCAAGAAGTGACCACAACTTGTGTCTCCTTTGCACTTTTGTGGCAAATCCCTTCGTCCCTGAATACCTATTTGCAACAACGTACTTGTAACAGAATATTAAACACATTTGCTGAACAAATATGATCACATAGTTACTCTGATCAATAAACGGTTTAGTCTACGTTTAGATGAAAATCCTAAGAGTACTATTTATTTTATTTAATCTAGAATAGAGAAATCGAATTACTTTTTTTTCCCCCCCTTCAAATTAGAATATACGGTACTGTATTTTTTTTTTTTTTTTTTTTTAATTAATTATTCTGTAATTTATTATGATTTAGTATTTAAGAATTTCTTAATTTCCTGCAATTTACTAGCTTGTAAATTTCAAACTTTATTTAAATAATAAAATTTAAGTAATAAAAAAACAAAAAAAAAAAACCTCTGACCAATGACAATTAGAATAAACTTTCAATAACAACTAACAAACATTTAGCAAAGTTCGGGTCTTTAGATATCCTATACAATTTATATTAATTCAAATTATGTTCATGACCTAATTGTAACAGAATATTAAACAAATTTACTGAACAAAGATGATCACGTGGTTACTTTGACCACTAAACGGTTAGTCTACATTTAGATGAAAATTAGATGGGGGGGGGGGATGTTTTTAGAGTACTCTTTATTTTATTTAACCTAGAAAAGAGAAATCGAATTACATTTTTTTTTTTCGATTTTAGAATATATATATATTTTTTGGAATTACTTATTCTGTAATTTATTGTGATTTACCGTTTAAGAATTTCTTTATTTCCTGGATTTACTACTGTTTCAACTCCCACCTCCCACGTCCTTCACATTCAAGCAAACAAGATGTGATAGCTTGTAATTATCAAATTTTATTTTAATAATAAAATACAATAAAATATCACAATCAAGTTTAACAATTAATTTACAATTTATAGTAAAGTTTAATTTTAATTGCATATACTTTTATAAAAATACAGTTTGATGTTCAACGTGTGGGTTATACTCAGACAAAAAAAAAGAAAGTTAAGAAAAATATGTTTTTACGGTGCCACAAATTTTCTTTCGACACAATGGACAATCTTTCAACGTGGATACACAGTTTGAACAGCAAATTAAATGCCCACAGGGTAAAAGTACAACACCGAGTTCTTTATCCATGCAAATTTTGCACAACCTCATATCCTCCAGTTGTTTATTTTTATCCTCTACCAACATATCCTGGGATTGAGTAAAACTGTTAAAATAACTCGAGCTCTCGGTCGATAAATTCTTACAACTAGAACTTTTCTCCAACGATAAAGACTCTAAGGTTGTTTTTAGAGCAGTTGTGGTCACATCCCTATTGATAGCATTAAAATTGGTTTCATTGTTTTGTGTTTCACTCGGTGGTTCTGGCAGGGTAGCTACAATAGGATCCTGTTGTATTATTCCTTGTAAATCTAACATACGTTCTTCCATCGAATAGAGAAACCCGCAATTTCCAAACCAACGTGCGTGTTCTAAAAGGGGATTATCGTTGATCTCCCAATTGCGCAACCCGCCGTCGCAATGAAAACAACGCACATGGTCGCTGACACCAGTGTAATAAAACCCAGCTTCGGCTAAAAAACTTGGGACCACCGGAAAATCGATTGCAGACTTACCAAACGGCCACGTTCGATACGTCTCCAATCGATTTTCATACGTGGCATAATTCGGGTGTATTGGGTTCCCGTGTTTGCTGATCCCCAATAACGAAAGCCTCAGCGGCGTCATCCTTCCGTTCTCCGGCTTCGAAAATACCTCCATCTCGTATTTATATTTCCCAGCGAGGTCTCCACCCCATGTCTCGTCCGTCGGTGTTTCTGACGAGGGACACAATGAGATATTTCGTACCTCATAGCCGTTTATAAACGGACAATTATGAAAATGTTTCGTATGCTCGATGGCAGGATTGTCTCCGACCTCCCACTGCCAGATGACTCCAGAACAGAAGAAACACTTCACCTTATCTTCGTCTCGCAAATAGAAAAACCCGTTTCGAGCCAAATCTTCCGGTTCTACAACCGTAGACGGCCAACCCCGAAATGTCTTGAGTCGTTCGGCTTCACTTGATAGGTCGCTGAAATTCACCCACGTTTTATAGTCAGATTTGTTTGATGTATCAGTAGTAGCTGCCGGCATGGATGGTGTAAATAGTGGGTTTGTGAGTTTAGACGTGGAAGCGAGTGTTGAATTGGTTGCATTTGTTTGTAATAATTTTTCCGTTTGTCCAGAAGCCGAGGTATGTAGACTAGCTTGCTGCGCAAAAATCGGTACGTTGTTGGATTTGTCCAAGACGAAATCACATTTTGGACTTAATTTGGTGTGTAACTGAATGACTTGGTCAGCAAAACCACATTTGACAATAGTTTGTTCGCAGCTGAAACATTGGACAGTCGATGCGTTTCCCACGTAAAAAAGCCCGGCTTTGGCTAATTTTTTCGCTTCGTTTGAGTTTTCTTCTGGCCATAATGTGAACGAATCTAATCGGTTACGCTCGAATTGCATGTTGTTGCTGTTGTTGATGCTGTTGTTATCAGATTCTACTTTACCGTTGTAATTATTCGCAATTGAAACGCGATGTTTTTCGTGGGAAATTTTGGCACGCGTTTAACACGATTGTTATTTTTTCCCTTGTTATAATCTAATGATTTATACTAATGTCATTTCTTTTTTAATTTTGAAAATAATATAATATTAAAGTGATGCTAGCTAAATTGGAATTTTATTTGTAACAAATAAATACAAATTAACTTCAGAAGGGTTGGAAGTTTATTTTATTTAGTTTTCTTTCTTTATTTTTAATTTGATGATTTGTATAAAAAAAAAACAAATAAACTGGTTGTATGTCCCTGTCAATATTCCCGAAGTTTTCGTTTTTACCTGACGTGTTACTCTCATCAATATTAGCTTTCTCGACGTGTGCCATGTTCTGCATGAAATGAAATGGTAAATTAGCATTGCTCGTCGATAATGGTGCCGTCAAATTTCGATGTGTCTTTTCCAAATGCATTGCACTGGCCAAATGTTGTTTATATGGTTCTGTGCCATTGAATTTCTTGTTGCAACTTGTACAGGCGAAGGGAAACGTATCGTTGATTTTTTGTTGCAACTTGTACACGTGAAGGGAAATATGTCGATGTTGCAACCTGTACAGTACAGACAATCGGAAATGTGACATTGATGTGGCAACTTTTATTATAGGTAGGAAATGTGACGTTAATGTGGATGGATTCTTTGGCCATGTCGTTTGGTCGGAAATGTGACGTTGATGAGGATGGATTTTTTTGGTTACGTTGTTTGGTTGGTGTTAATATACTGTATAATGATATCAGTGCTTAAAAACTGTACAATAATAATTAATAATAATGATAAATATTTTTTTTTGGTTATATTAAAATGTCACTTATTTATATCTGTTTAAATATGTAAAGTAATATATACGGTATTTAAATTACATAACATATATTGTTTTTATATTTATCAAACACATTTGGAGCAATCACTCAAATCAAACACGTTTTGTAATCTGGTCGTAAAACAGCTGATGATTCAACATTGAATAAATATCCATCCTATATGTTCGTTTATTGTATTCATTTTTTTTTTTAAAAAAAAAAAAAATACAAATGTCTTTATTTAAAAAAGAAAAAAAAGTGTAGTTTTATAAGTTTGAACTCTTAAAATGATTGAATAAAACAAACAACTATTTGTTTGTCTGAACTTTTAATTGATCTATTGTTTCTTTTTAACTCTTATAGATTTTTATTACTGTATTAAAAATTTAAACCGCTAACATTTTTTTTAATACATTCTTTTAATTATAATATTTGGTAGTCACTGAGAAATATTATGGAAATACCTTTGTCGTCCTTCTTCAACACGCCTCAGATACAACCCCAACCTAAAATTTACATCATAATTCACGATTACATAAACATTAGTTTAATACTACTACTACTACTAATAATTATAATTATAATTATTGTTGTTATTAATCTTATAAGTGGTGTTATTTATCAGTTGCATTCATTTTACCGTTATTACGTAAATAACAAAAACGAAAAAAATATAAATTCATAACATTTTTATAATAAAGGGTGGTGTAAAACTTTTATATTTGTTTCAAATTCTATTGAAAGTTTCAATTTATTAAAATTTAGAATTTATGCTTTTTACTTGGTTTAAATCGAAATATTTAGTTACCTAATGTAAAAACTTCAAAAACTGTGTAGCGCCGTCGGGTGGATAAATTTGGTACAAGTACTTAGCAACATTTTTTTTTATTGATCCATTTATTGATCCAAACATGTGGATTATGATTTGAATTTGAATGAATCTCCTTATCAAATTTTATCAAATTTAAATCAAAACTGTTGATCTTTGAAATTTATGTTTCATGGAATGAAATTTTAATTTCCATCGATTTTATTTGTTATTTTTACCAATTTGATAAAGACAATTTTACCAATTCAACCTTTAATCGATGTAACTTATTTTTTTTTTACAATAAAAGGTGGTGTAAAACCCCTGATTCGTTATGGAATATTTCCGAATTTTGACCGTATATAGAAAATATTAGGCCGCAAAATCGAAATTTAGCCATAATGGCGTAAGGCCGTTATAGCGAAATGCCGTATACGGGGGCGCCGTATAACGAGGGTTAGGTGTATACTGTTTATATATTGTTTAACAAATGATTATTTGTTAAAGTTGATAAAGTTGATAAAGTTGATAAAGTTTAATTTCTCAAATGAATTGAGACAAGCAATCAATTATTTAGTTGCTGATGAATAGGTCCAAAGACTGGACAATTTGCAACAAAAGATGTGAAGGGGCTGGCAAACAGCGGTCTTCGAGATGAACCTAGAAAGGACCTGAAAAGACGAAGAAAGGTTTTTAATACGAGTTCAATTGTGAATGTTTGGAGAAACTCTTATCTGATGGAGAAGCACGAATGTAGACGAGATATGAGCTGAAATACTTCGAGCGCGTGTGGATGAAAGTCGAGCGGGGAATCTGTAAAAGTATAAAGGGCGAGTGATGAAAAAGCGCTGAAATATGCTTACCAGGGCGAGGGAAATAGCCACGAAAGCGCTGAAATATGCTTACCAGGGCGAGGGAAATAACCACGAAAGCGTTAATAATGGGTTAGCGTGGGCATGCGGGGAAACGGAGACACCCTTTGGTGGCGATTAATCGAAAACAGCGAGGTTTGTGGTAAAAAAAAAAGAGAATATAGGTGAAACAATGGAAAATTATGTGGACGGAAAGGTTATTTGGTTGAGAAGAATTTGGAAGCGAGGTGTAGGTGGGAAAAGCGATCCTTAAAAGGCTTACATATGGAAAATTCGAGCAACGCAGGGCTGGGTATGAGCGTAAACAAAAGATCGTGGGTGGGTTGAGTCTGGAAACAGATAATAAATGGTGTGAATTAATTGTGGAGAATTGTGGGTGAAATTACACTTGATACTTGCCTTGGAGAGAGTTTGAGAGTTGGTGCGGGCTTGGATTCGATCGAGTTGAATCGAGAGGAAGGCGAGCGAACAATCGAATGTTGAATTTGTAAAGAAGAATTGATCTAAAAAAAATAATCCGTAAAGACCGGGTAAAGGTACTTATCTAGGCGTACTGAGTGATTGGTGGTGATGTATCTGGTCGATGAGAGCTTGGAGACGCCTTAGAGAGGTGAAAGGCGAGGCAGCGAGAGTGGAGACGGTTAACTGGGCAGCCATTTTCGAACGAGGAACAACAGCTGGGAATCGGGAAAATAGGAACAAGGGTGTGATGTCATGATATATCCTCCGCGCGGTGCAAGAGCGATAAATGCGTGCGCATTGTTGGAAACCTGGAAACAATATTGAAAGACCGTAGAGAGTTCATTGACCGATAGGGAGCAAGAAGCAATCGGTCTTGATTGCTTGTATGCGATTAAATCAAATTAATTCTTGTAAATCATTTGGAGCACTGGTGATTGAAAAACTTAAATGTACTAATTCATTTTAGGTGACGGCGAATATTAATTCAAACGTGTTTTGGGGGTTTTGTGTATAAAATTAGAGATGGGGATGCAAGACGGAACCATGTAGACAACTTTTTTTGAATTTTTCATCACTAATTTTATTAACACATGTTTAATTATATTACACACAAACAGGATTTTATTTCTTTGTTAAGGATTTGAGAAATGACAAATGTAATTCTACAAAAAATAAAAGCAACAAAAAATGCTCAATTATCATTTCAATTAAATTTTATTAAGATAAGCAATTTTTACCATAACAAATAAAAATGTTTTAATACAGATAAACCCAGTATTAGCTATTTTCTTTTTTTTTTCTCATTTTTTATATGTATTTAGTTTTAAATATTACATTTAAATTATACATTCATGAGAAAATATAAAACGTATAGAAGTGTAGATCGGGACATCAGGTGTAGAACCAAGGGGCAAAAGCACCATCGTGTAGCGGAAAACATCAACTAAGGAGTTACATACTTCCTCTTTTACTATTTCGGTTTTGGTAACATTGACGGTGTATTGTAACGAAAATGGCATGTTGGTCACTGAAACGCAACATTGCACGGACACGACCCAATACAGTAAATCTACAAGTATTGGAAACCATTACAATTTTTTTTTTTGAAAATTTTTTTTTTGTTTTTATTTTTTTTATTGTAGTTTTTGAGATTTGTTTGAATTTACCATTTTTTTTCCTTTATTTTTAGTTGAATAATAACAACAATGGACAGTCACAGCCCCAAATCGAGGTAATGGTATAGATTTTTGTTTAATTCGATAAAATGTAAATGGACGTGATATAAATATTTATTTAATTGATTTATGTATACAGGTACAGGCGTACCAAACATCTGGACAATTTGAACCAGTCGTCCCCAACCAGGGCCTTGTACTCTCTCAACGTAAAAAAAAATTAATTAATTTAATGCTGTATTTCCGTAATTAACAAATGTTTGAATTGTAACGATCCTCGAATAGTAGCCACAGTCATTATTAATAGTTATTTTTTTTATGTGTAGTTAACTGTAGTTAATTTTTGATTTTTCTTTAGCGTTAATTACCCTGGACCAAGGAAGGTTACAAAATAGCCAATTATGGTTATGTGCCAACAAACACCACCAGAAAAGACGTACATTAGAGCGACACTTGTGTACACACAAGCTGATCAATTTTTAAACCGGTCACTAGATGCCCCCATCACTTGACCGAAATTGAAGGTAAAATATTGACAATTTATTTACTTTTTTTTTAAAAATTTAAATTTATTGTTTAATAGATGGAAAAATTCCGGTCGAGCATGTACTTCGCAACATGGACAATGGGGCCATTTACCAAGTCACTGGCGATTCAAAGCGCCCAAGTGTGGCTGTGCAGTACACCCCCCCACAAGGTGAAGTAAAACTTTAAATATTTTAGTTTTTTTAATGTAGTTACTTTTTAGCTGGAAATTCGTTTTCAACTCTACACTATTCATTTGTGTGTCTCACTTCGTGCACGGGAGGTATGAACAGACGTCCCGTTAAAATTATATATACTTTGGAGGAGAAGAAGTAATATTTTTTTTTTTATAAATTAAGACAATTAAAATAAATTGTTTTTTTTTTTAATTATTATTATTTTTTTTTTTCTTACAGTGGTAAAATACTCGGGAGGGCCGTTGTTGATGTTAAGTGCTCAGCTTCACCTGGTCGGGATCGGTTGGCTGAAGAAAATAAGTTGGTGAAAATTGAGACGAGTAAGAGACCAACGCCGGACAGACAGAATATCAATAGTGGTTTGATTAGAATTTGATTTTATTGATTTTTTTTTAAAAAATGTTTGGGGATTTAGATTCTAGGTCGTCTGTGCAGTCTATGACTATGAAGCTCTTTACTCCCTCTTTAAAGCGACCTATGATGGAGGGAAAAGTGTTTACAATTCAGGTTTACTTTGAGTATTTTTAAATTGATTTTTTTTTAGAAAATTTGTTTTGGAGAAATTTAGGTTGATAATGAAGATGATTATAAAGTTTTACATAAAGTTGCGAGAGGATTGAAGATGTTACGAAATTAAAAGATGTTTGTATTTTTCTAGTTAAAATTTACATGGATTTCCTTAAATTTTGATTGGTTTACCGGTATATATGAATATATTTCTTAGATGAAATTTTATTTATTTCTTTAGATTATTACAATCGGGACCATAGCTACCGGGGACCATAGCTACCGACATACATTCAAAACAAATTTTTAGAGTTATTGAAGCAATTTAGTACATGTATTTGTTATTACTATAATATAAATGTAACTTTGAGCAATTTTGAGCATTTTGTTATTAAAACCAACGTGACTGATATTTCTTTTACAAATACCTGTGGTTATTTTTAAATCATTACACGGTGGTCAAGTAAGGTGACAAATACGCGTAAGGTGAAATAAAGATATGTAGAATAGTTTGGCAACTGACACTGCAGAGAATTGCCATTGCGTGGCGAGTTGAAATAAGTCTAAAATACTCATCACAAACTAATGTAAATCTATTTTAGATTAAATCGGGTATGGATAGCTTAGTTGCAACTCAAAACAGATAAGTCACTTGATCGAAACCACCGGGACAACACACAGCAGGCCCATATGATCGAACTAGATTGAACGAGGCGAATCGTCACCACAGTATGCGAGGTATTAATTCCGTTTGGTAAGAAAAATAATACTGAATACAATTTGCATCTAACTGTAGAAACAATGGATAATTATTAACCTTCTTGTACTCAATAGGATGGTAAGAAAAATAATACCGTATACAATTTGCATTTAACTGTAGAAACAATGGATAATTATTAACCTTCTTGTACTCAATAGGATCTCAAGGACGTCGTTGATGACCAGATTGAACACTCCTATGCAATTTATTTATTTATTAATTTATTTATTTATTTTTATTATTATTTTGTTTTTATAATTTATTTATATTATATATATATATTTTTTAATTTTGGATACTAAAGGATGCAAAATGGATACCTAGGGGGGCAAAAAGGGGTACTATTGAGTGCTAAAAAGGGGCTAAAAAGGGGGTACCTAGGGTGACTATAAAGGGGTAGGGTAGAGTCTTATTATTTATGTTTTAATCTTTTTTATATTTTTTTTTTAAAAATATTTTAAAAGTTTTTTAATTAAAAATATTATTATTACAGTCGAAACTCGTTATAACGAATCGCTCGGGACCTGAGAAATCGAGGGTGACTTGTATTATGACTTTTTTATGCTGCTTTATAATCGAGTGCGACATGTACAAGTAATGGAGGGCGACTTTTAATCGAAGAAATACGGTGTGTATATATATATATATGTGTTTATATATAAACGTGTGTAATTTAATTAATAAAATCTCTTGTAATCTCTTAACCCTTGTGACTGTTTTATTATTTTATTTAAAAATACAGAAAAACAATTTGAATCATATGGATGTGATACATTTTGGATCACATTAAATATAAAACAAAAAAAACCACTTATATCTTATATTTCATTCAATGGTAATTAATAACTTGTTGTACAGCTGGCCGCATTTTGCGCATTTTCTTTTCACAGCGGTTTTCAATTCCCTTCTTCATTATCATCAAATAAACAATTTTTCTTTTTAATTTGCAAATTGAAATGAGATGATTTGATTTTTGAATTTGATTCAGAAAGAGAAGATGAGAAAGAGTCTATTCAACTCTGAACAGAAATAAAAATGACTTTCCAGAAATGTTAGGTATTATGGAAGTACTCAGCAAGATTTGCTGGAGTTATTTGAGCTTTAAAATGTTGGGCGATGGGATGAGATTGGACGGCACTAGTCACACTCTAGCCATCGACAGGCTAACTCTCAACTCAATTCGCTCTAATCTGTGATCATGACATACCATTCGAGGCTTGACAATAAGATATAAATAAATTATACAGTGAGTTATTGGAATGAATCTAAGACATTAATAGATTTGAAAACGGAAAAATAAATAATATAACATGCAGGGTTACGATAGTTACGAATTCGGTAATTTTGGAGTGAGAGTAGAATCTTGTATGTATAGTGTAAGATAACCAAATACTTGACGCTGATTGGTTGAAACTTTGTAAGCATTGGATTGATGAATTATGGTTTGTTTTATTGGGTAATGTAATCGTAAATAGAGATTTAAGAATTGCATTTCGATTTGAATTGTTTACATGTGTTTGTTTTGGATTTATATGTATTTATTTGAATTGTGTATGTGAGCTCATTCAATGAAATTTGTAGGGATAATGGTTGTAAAAATTGCCGCTATTGGCGCTATTATGTAAATATCGGAAGAAATTGAACTTGTAAGGCTATAAATAACGAAAAGTAAACAGTTCCTAGGGTTCCTGGCGACCCACAGTTATAATTACCATTAATAAGAGAAATAAATTTAAATTTACGGATTATAAAATGCAAATTTTCTAAGTAGTTTTTTTTTCTTTTTCTTTTTATTTCATTTTTCCAATAGATTTAATGAATTCGAAATTTAATTTTACAGGCAATAAAAAACAACATTTGTAATCAATTTATTTAGTTTTATTTCTTTGTTTTTTTTTACTTTATGTACCCTAATGTTTCTAGTTCAGTTTTTATGCTTCAGAAATGTTCATTTACACCTAACCCTCGTTATACGGCGCCTCTGTATACGGCGTTTCGCTATAACGGCCTTGTGTCATTATTGCTAAATTTCGATCTGCAGCCTAATATTTTCGATATATGGCCAAAAAATCTGGAAATTTCATAACGAATCAGGAAAAATTGCCCCCCCC
>JAQIXU010002367.1:0-12335 GCA_034701245.1 Strigamia transsilvanica
ATCATTAAAAAACCAATAAAAAAAATGGTGGCAATATCGCATATCGCGATATATCGCGATATGCGATATATCGCAAATGATAGCTGACAACTTTCGTAGTTGCGATTTATCGCTTTGCGATATATCACATTGCGATATATCGCAAAGTCGCACAGGCCTACCTGTAATGAATGTGTTGCTGGCCAGTTTGAATTTGGTTGTAAAGAGTAAGAATAAAAAAAAAAACCAGACAAATACAACACTTCACAAACCACTTCAAATTGTGGTTTCAAACCACGATTTAAGTGGTTTGTAAAAACAGGAACCAGCACTGGTTTCTGTTATTGCAGTTGTTGGCGATGCTTTGTGGCAATGTTTGGTGTCCACCCCGTTGCCAGCGTAAACATGCATGCACTTAGTGTTCCGCTTTTCTTGTAAAAAAAAGAAACATTCTTTTCGGTTTGAATTCGTGCTATCAAGAGAGACAGCGCTAAACACCCGTTTTATTCGCCTATTTTTATTTTTATTTCTTTCTATTCTAATTTTCTGGCTGTCTGAATACATGAGATTAGAAGCTTTACCACTGCTCGATGAGATAAGTGAGCAAAAAAACCAACATCTCCCACTTGTACATTTTTTTTTTAAAAATCGCTTTAAACGTACAATTATTCAGCGGTTTTCCTCGTGCTAAATGAGAGAAAATTCCATACAGCTTAGCACAACGATAAAAGAAAAGAAGTTTGAAAGCTATTTCCATGATATATAGACGGAAATTGAACATCGGTTCTGTTATTACGCTCTTCAAATTAGTTTGAAGTCGTTGAAAAAATTTAAACCCTTCGGGTTTTGTTTTAAACAATTTGGCAAAGGTAGATAACGCCAAGATAATCCAGCGCGAGTTTAGCTCAAGAACTCTCCCAAGATAATTCTAATGATGCTATTAACCGAGCCATGATTTGTTACATTTTTTGGCAATTTATAGTGTGTAACTTGTTGTGGTTTCATCCCTTTATTTATCTCCGTTAAAACTGTTAAAAATTCACCTAAATTTGTCCGGCGCATTGTAATTTGTAATTACAAAATTTTAAAAAAGATTTATTTATGGTTGTATAAATAATTGCGAAAACATGTCCAAATTTCATTTGAAATATTAACCATTTGCTAGTTGTTATCCAATGGAAAGATTTTTATCTGCTTTGATGTGGATTTAATTTTCTAATTTCCTTTAATGCCGTTATATGCAAATTTTCCCTGCAATAATTTACATCCATTAATTAAAATGACACAATATCAAGCAGTTGTAGATAGAATTTTCCCACTTCCTTCTATGCCAAGTGTTAGATACCGTTGGGCAAATCAGACATTTTTCAGTTCGTCTATCAATTTTCATGTGACCATATAAAGTGATTTCGGTGTTTCCACCAGAAATCCTTCTCCCAGTAATGAGATTTACGAAAAGCAATGCTCACAAACACAAGTTGGCAACCAGGTCCCGAGCTAAACTCGCTGAACTGCATGAGATTTGTTGTTAGAACATATTTTTTTGTGCTGAAGCTGAATCCAACAGCACTTGAGCTTTGAACGTCAACACTTGAGCTTTAATTTGACTAACTTTGGTAAAACTGCCGCACAAAAACCGAGTGAAGGGGGAAAAAAACAGGTTTTATTCGGTGGAACTTTAAAATACAAGAATTTAGCTGAAATTGCATTTGAGACTAGACTAAACTTTATATTTTTAAAAGCGTTAAAACCCGGGAAAAAATAATAAAACATACTTTTATTATTTTTTAAATATTTCCATAGAAAAATGAATCTTTAACACTGATGAATATATGCATTTCACGAGCCAGAAAAAACGTTATGCTAATAGGGAGACAAAGAGAGAAAAACCATGAATAATAATAAAAATAATAAAAAATAAATTCACAACTTCTTCAATAAATTTAACGACTGAAATGAGAAATGACGCAATTCCCTACCCGCAAAATAACATTATTCTACTCTATTCACGATGTGCAAGCCTGAATTCCTTAGTTTCCGGCAAGCAGCAGGAAATTTGATTTAATAAAGCGCAGTTACAATGAATTCCGCACGAAATTACAACTTTCAATTTTAATTCCTCTCGGTAAAAACCACAACAAAAGAACATTCAGTGCTCAGTCCTAAAAAAAATGAATCTTCAGAACGTCAAGATCAATAATACTCGCAGCTCAACGTGCAAAACGAAACCTTACTTCTAACGAAACCAAAAAACGTGCGGGTATAATAACGTAAAACCTCAAGACGACTCTTATGTTACTAGCATTCTTCTTCCTCCTGACCGAAATGTGAAACAAAAGGAAATAAAAGGCTCACCCTTCGCAATTTATTCCCACGAACCAAACCAAAATCATTTCCGAGCTGACATTTGGGAGAAATGTGTCTCCCAGTAATGCAATGCCCGACCACTATCTCCCAATATTCTCATTCGCGAGAAACATGCCAAGAATCTTCTTACTCCCTCGCCTGACAACAAGTAAATAATGACAAAAGATAAAACATACCTGAGCCACAATCCTAAACTACGCCAACAAGTTAGAGAAAAAACAATATGTCAACCTTAGCACGTTTACATATAAATTTCATTTTTTGCAAACGAAAACACAAGAATTTAAAATGGTGCATTACTGCTTATTGTTTCTAAAAAAACCACGTATTCTTTGTGATCAATGTGCGCGCAGAGTGTTGTTTTTCAGCAATTAAAAAACAGACTTGTTCCAACAGCAGTAAGCCTCCAATTGCGTTTATAAGAGAACAAAAACAACCAGCATGGCAGCATTTGTTTTACATACACAGGTTATTACTAATTAAACATTACTAGATAACACATTTGCAGTTATAATTAAGGACGCAATGAACATTCAGCTGATATTCAGTATTCGGCACGAAATTTGGACGAATAGTAAATGTCAGTATAAATACTGTGGGATTTTGACAAGTTGAAAATAATTGTCAAATTTTTTATTTATTGCATTTAGCCCTAGCCCTAGCGCACCCCTAAATGCGTCACTGTCACTATCTCGATAAAGAGTTTTAGTGAATTAGAAGTAGTGGGAAAAGTAAGAAAACGACTATGAAAATAACTCCTTTTCCTTTTTATCTACTTTTGCAGTAATTTAGTCTAAGGGCGCACGTTCCTTTTGTGCTTTCAGATAAACGTCCCTAAAGAAATCATCTAAGATGTGGCTATAGGTTTACTTCCCAATAAACAACTGGGATCATTGCTTCTGCTTCCAACTCTTTTTTGCCCGCTTCTGATGAATGTCTGGTCCAATGATCGTATAGGGGCAAATTAAACTCTTCCCCTATTCTTATATCATTCAACTTTAAATAAATAAAAGGCGAGAAAGAAAAGAACAATTGAAAGCAGACTGTACACAGATATGCTATCTGTCTTCAAGTGGAAATGAACAACTTAAAATAACTAATCTTTATGGTTGAAATATTTGTCATTTTCTTCAGATTTATTGTTCTGCTAGTACTATATTGTCGAGAAAGTTCAACAGGAAGAAAAAAAATGAACACGTGTATGTCAAAAAATTCCAATAAAGCTTTAACAGTCTTTTTAATTTAAAAAACCTTCAGCAATTTAATATAAAAACAAAATATCGTACCACACATTGCATCAACGAACAAGTACAGAAACTTATATAAACAATCCCTGGTAAAAAGTATTCGATCAGTCATCACATGCATTGATCCGAACCGTAAAAGATTTTCTTGGGAGTTGAAATGATAATTTATACAGAATACACTTTATTCACTGAATAGACCGAGCCAAATGCTACAAGTTAGTGGCATTTTGAAGAAAAATTAACAAAGTAAAAAAAAAGTTAAGCTATTTTGTTGACCCCCTCTGGGGAAAAAAGTATTCGATAAAGCAAAGAAAATTCTTGAATTTTGAATTAAAAATTAATAATTAATAATTAAATTTTTAAAAACTCAAAAATCTCAAAGAGAGATTGCAAAGACAAGTAGATGTGCTCAGAACACCATTTCATACACCCAAAGCAAATTTAAACAATTAGAAGCTGTTGCTGATGCATCAAGACCTAGCAGACCAGTTTCACCAGATTGGTCCTCAGTAAAAAGAATTTAGTAATATTTATGTAAACCGTAGCCACATTCAATAAAAGCATAGCACAGTCATGTGCCGCGATAGTGTGCTACGCCGTAAAAAAAATAGCCCATCCTTTGGAGAGTCGGCTATGCCACGAGTTTCATTGATCAACACTTGTGCTGTCTCCTACACTCTGTTCACTCAAAATAATCCACTAATTGTAATTGGCTGGTTGCTTTTCCAGTGAATTAATTCAACAAAAATGATTCCAGCTAATGCTAATCACAGCACATGCTAGAAAATAAATACCAACATGCAGAGCCGTTCAAAGACTACATGAGGGTCCCAAATTTTTAATCACTTCCCAAAAAGTCCATCACCACTGACTAAAATGGTCCAACGAGCTTCTTAAATAACCCCTGAAAGCGCTTAAAGGAGTTGCGACATGAAAAATATAACTTAACCTAATATGATGTAATTTTGGCTGTAGTTAACAAATCTCTGGTCAAAAGTTTGATATCTATGACTATACTAATTAATTTAATATTAATAGATTTCCCGTTGAGAAAGCAGTGAATCAAAAACAGGCGTCATCTAAAGAGGGTGACGTCATAGCAGGTTTTCCTGCACCCAAAACTACGGTGCTTAAGCCGTACGACGGTGTTAGCACTTTTTTGCCGATTTCTCCCTATTTTTGGCCAATTTTTAATTTGTTTGGAGATATCTGCGTAGGAATTTTATCCGTTGAAACATTGGAAAAGCCAGAAATATAAAAATGCAAATTTTTACTTTTGAATTTTGCTCTTGTTTCTGTTATATGTTCCTTAGATGACATCGTTTCCGGTTTTATACCTTTTTAAGGGGGGGGGGGGGAGATGGCTAAGCATTTTAAACTCAATTTTGCAGAGAAACCATAAAACTTAAGAAAATGTTAGACTTTTTACACATTTTATTTCGTCTCACCAATTTACATTTACTAATTAAAAAATATTTTTTTTCATTTCGCAATTCCTTTAACAACGACATGAGCCCTCAAAAAAAACAAGAATTGGGGTTTGAAAACGCGTTGATGTCGGCCATCATGGAAAACCAGACCTAATAACTCAATCTATTCGATTCTACCACGTCTGCCTGGCATAAAAAATGATAAGAAAAGACAAGACAAAAAACACACAACGTTGATTACCGAATATATCACCAGTTTCAGTGAGGCCACCTGATTATGAGGCCCCTGGGTTCGCCCGTATGCTAAAACGGCACTGCCAACATAGCAGCCTAGCCTAGTAGGAGCGCTCTAATGTAATCAGTGTCCTCTTTCAATTAAACCAACAAGTTTTTGAAACTCTTCTTTGGAGCGTTCTAATGCGTGCCAGCAGTAAGTAATGTGTCCACTAACCAATGATAATTGGTGAGTTCTTTCAGTGAATAGAGTTTAGGACAAGTAAATTCGAGAATGCTTAAATACTTCATTGCTACATGATGCAACTTCCACTGCACAAAGCAAAATTCGCTGCCAAAATGCCCGCTATTGTAATTCCCCCATTTAACTTATACGAAACAAAGCGCCGGAATGAAATAAAATAAAACATTCCGTGACGCTAATGTGGTTTTAAGAAAATACAGTAATACTAACTTTTTAACTGGAATTTTGCCATCTTTGTCCGTCTGTAAGGTCATCTTGATGTACGTCTTTTCCAAGAATGTTGTGGCACTAGCGTTGATTGCGAGCAAATTGGTGGCCATTATCAGCACTTCGTCCGTCCATTCCTGCGACCGAGCCAAAAGAGCAACATTTACAAACTTTTCCAAAAATGCCACAAAACAAGTGGTCGTTCAAACAAACTGCCGCTACGATTTTATTTGTAAAACCACCACTATTAAAAGCGAAGCAGCTGAGTCGGGACTTAAATCTCATTGCGTAGGATGTAAGTCTATGCTGAAAATCCTCTTATTGCATCATAAACAATCTTATTGCACCAGGACAGGACTGAGTAGAATTCTATTAGTTATACCTCAACCTCCACCTTTATTAATACCTCGGCTTTAAAGTCTTAATGCCATCTGGCGTTTGTGGCTTGCGCAGACAGAAGAAAGCAGCAGCATGCAAATATACTGTTATATTCCTTATTCCTCCTTGTGTAAACTATGCATTTGCTACAAAAATATAATTTAGGTGAGACTGTATCCAGTTTAAATGCGAGCTCACAGTAGGAAAATTATTACTGCAATGTTTCAACTACACTATAAAAGGAGAAAAGTAATTTCCGCTTCATTCCATGGAAATGCGAGTTTCTTTAGATTCTTTTGAATCAAAATTAAGTCACGATTTATCACATTTCCCACTAAAAGTCTATAAAATCCATTTTCCGCCTTCAATTTAATGTTTATTACATCTGTTAGTCCCCCAAATTTACACATTTAAACAGTTATTGTCCACATAAAATGTTTTATACTTTTTTTGCATGTAGTTGGGATTGCCGTAAATCCTTCCATAATGTACAGGCAGAATTCAATTTCTAAGAATTAAATCTTTTACGGATCGTATCTAACAGCAGAATAAAAATCCTTTATAGGTATTGAAAGAAAAATGTTTTGGTTCAAAATGCATATTGATAGGTAAAAATATCAGGTTCATATTTACTGATAAAACGAGATTTTTCCCAGGGAGACAGGTGCAAGTGGTTTCGTGCAAATCTGATAAAATTTCAACCTAATATGATAAAATTTCAACCTAACATGCTAAAATTTCAACCAAATATGATAAAATTTCAACCAAATACGATAAAATTTCAACCAAATATGATAAAATTTCAACCAAATATGATAAAATTTCAATCAAATGTCATAAAACACATCAAATTACATCAAATGTGATAAAATTCATAAAATTAAATTAAATTTCATGACAAAAATGATAAAACTGAAAAAAAAACCTGTATGGCACCCTTGGCAAATTCATTTTTGGATCCCTTGTCAAATTTTTGTTGCGAGTTGTTCAATAAAAAATAAAAAATTAGGGGGTGCCATAAGCTATATGGCACCCTTGTAAAACTGGTGCTATTGGCAACTGCCCCAATGCCAAGCCATTCTTACACCCTCCATTAAGGCACTGGACACAGTCTCATCTCATTACGATAACCTAACCTAGAACATCATGTTATTTTCCCCAGGCAGCTGACAGTGCTTAAATAAATAATAAGAAAGACATATTTGAAAGCATTTTTCTTCAACGAAAGAACAATTCTAAATCAAATATAACGTAGATATAAAAAGTCAAGTCTGGTCCTTAAGAGCAGTCCAATATGATTCAGACATTTGCGGTACAACGACCATTCAGATGATAAAAGAGCAAAAAGAAAAAGGGCGAATTGAACTAAAGGGAAGAAAGCAGCTAGAAAAATCTCTGAATAGAACTCAATGCAATCCCCAGCTTTTCAACGTCAGTGCAAAAGAAGAAAGAAAAAGAAATTACAAACCTTAGCAACTTCTCTGCAGTTGCAACAAAAGTTTAAGTATGAAACATTGACGAGGTCATGCCCATACACTACAGTAAATGTTTTATCTTCTAAAGGCGTGTCTTGAGCACCCATATTCACTGTATCCCTCAATTTCGCATCCTGAAAACAGAATTTTAAAATGTTACACGCAATGAAATCCAACCATTTACAGAGTAACAGCACTTTATAAAACCACTAATTACACACTACCAAATTTCAAACATGTAATTGTTACGCTTAAACTTGACCGCCCACACGTGTACTGAAGAAAAAACTACACTTGACAGATTTTTGTACGCGATTCGTGGACCCACTGGAATCTATTAAAAGTCTTCTGATTTCTTGGCCATTGCGGAGTCCAATTTGGACCCGCAGACCCCGTGAGAGGGGTAAAATGATATCGCTTTACCCCGCTTTGGGAATTAGAAAATTACGGGTAAAAACTCGCGCTGTAGCGGCACGCAGCTTAATACGATATTTCAACAGAATTTCTCGGAATTTATCAAATTTATCACAACTTTTAAAAAAAAAAAAATTTGAATTTGTTAAGAATTTATTCGAATTTTGTAAAATTTTTTCAAATTTCAAAATTTTTTCAAATTTGATCCACAACGCACGAAATTCCTAGTTCGTTTGTAAGCAATGTTTACAAAACAAATTAACACGAGTATTTAATTAAAACAATTTTCAACAATGAAAAAGTGTCCGTGTCTGACCTATACCGTCTACACGCGGCCGACTCTGCCCAGGAAATTCTACAGTCGGAGCCATCTACAGCATTCGCTTATTGGATATTCTTCCGATTATGCTCGGAGCAGTGGGATGTGAAAAACGCGAGATTTAATTTCAGACCATCACGCATGCCATCAAAAAAACTTTGCCCCTGTGCATTTCTTTCTTCCACACACGCCTACAGCAAAAGTCATTGCAGAGACCCATGTTGAATGCTATCAGCCAGCACATGCCATGCCGAGCACTTCTGACACCGTTGGGATTATATTAATTGGCTCCAAGCAGCCAAACCAATAAGTATGGGTTGTCAGGTGTTGACAAAAAAACAAAATTTATTTATTAAGTCAACAATATCAGAATAGATGGGAGTGGGAGAAATTTGATGTGGTGAGCGTGAGCTTTGCTGCTGAACGGCGCTTAAAAATCAAGTGATAAATTTGAATTTGTTAGGGGTATTCGAAAACAACCGACAAATTATATATAGAGAATTGTAGGTGCATTCGAAAAATCAGTTTAAAATTGCAGTTAAACGTGTTTTGCTGTTTGAATGCTGTGCGCATGCTCACTGCGACTGAAAGCATTCTGACTTTTCGAATGCAGTTTGTGTTTTTTTGGTTTTGTCGAGTTATTTCAGAATAAATGTTGTTGTCGAGTTATTTCAGAATGAATGTTGTTCTATTTATTTCCATCAATTTTCAAGTAGGACAGATTGGCAAATTTTATTTGGCTGTATGAGAAATGGTTCATTTTGAGGAAAAGACTTGGTAAAAAGTAAACTTCACTCGTGGAGTAGACCAAGAGATGTGGAATTTGCTTCAATGCAATTTACAGAGGATGTTTTCAATCCTAGGCGTCTCGAAATCAAATAAAACTCCAATGTCTGATCACCACGAGCAAACCTCAATAGGTAGGCGTCATGAAAATTAGATTGGCGATTGAGATGTATTGAAAGTTGCGCGACTGGTATTGGTTTCACTTGTTTATTGCATATCAAACTTTTGTTCTTGCAATAAAACTAATACTACGGTTTGCGCCCGGTACCTTGATGCTAAATTCAAACTGCGCAGACAATTTTCTAATTGACTGCAGCTATGAAAAAGCTGAAAAATCTGTCAGCTCAAACATAAATGCAACAAATACATGATGGCACTATCACTCGCGTGCAAAAAGCAATTTTAGACTTTTTAGTGTCTGAATTTGGCATCAAAGTACCGGGCACAGTAAACTTCATTTCTTCATTCGCACTTTGAATTTTGAACAACAACACTAAAACTGTTAAAATTTGCATTTACCCAAGAACATTATTCTTTACCCTTTTTAAAAAAATTAAAACTATAGAAAAAAAAACTTTTTAACTTGCTTTCATCACCTTAGGAACCCGTGCTTGTCTTCCTGTCCGTGTGTCACGAATGACAGCGATGTCAAGAAACTCCACTTCCTACAAATAAACAAAAAAATACATTAATCAACTTTCAACCAAAATTAAAAAATTAAAAAAAATAAAAATTAAAAATAATAATAATAATTAAAATAAAAAAAAACTTTCATTTTTAATTTATTCATACCAATCCATACCAATCCAGACTCCAAACTCAATAACAAGTTGTCGAAATGATTTGCGAGGTCAAAATTAGTCTAATTAAGTTAAATTAAGCACACTACCGTTATCTCGTGACCCAGTTATCACAAAACGAAGGTCTTACATGAAAAGCTCAAACCTCCTAAACACTTTCATCATTTTAACTATTCACATTGACCCTATTTCTTCTGCCACACTCTAATATTTCCAAATAGCCTCATCATTCAGCCAACTTCCAAACGAAATTTCCTAAACCACTTTTCACTGTCAACTCCTCTTAAAATCCACTTGCACGTGAAACTTGAAAAAATGAATGATTCATACTTCATAAAATGCTGGACTAACTTCATAAATAATCTCAAATCCCAAAGCATATTACCCTCGAGTTTTAAAGTACATTTTCTTTCAATTTTTTATTATTAAGGTACTCCCAAAATAGAAAAATCCTTCATTTCCTCCATAACAGAATTATTACACGCCCAGTGCATTAAGTTGAATCAAATTTCTTCTTTTTTTCGCTCTCTATATGTTGGGGCAAGTAGATGGGAAAATATAGCCTATAAGAAAACTTTTCCCAACATTAATCTTGTTCTTGCTGCACATGACGTGGGTAGGCAACGTGAGGGATTTGACAAATTAATTTTCCAATAGCTTGATTCAAACAGTGGTGGGTCCCAGATAAAATCATAAGAAAGTGGGAGGAAAAAAGTGCTCCGAGATAACTGACTATCTTTTACTGGGAAGAAAATACATCTTTTAGGCCCACGTCTAATGAGGATGATTTTAATTGAGCGACACTGGCGCCATTTCTTTTTTTGGGAATTATTATCCATTTATTTAGTTTTGTATCAAAACAAGTTCGTCTCTTGTTGAGCCCAACACTCAATAGGCGCATTCAAAGTTTCTGTTTATATAGTTTTCGTTGTTTCTATAAATGGTAAAAGACGACCCATGCCTAACTATGATATAAGCAGGTCTGGAAATTGAAAATTTTGTTGGAAATCAGGATTCGATACAGCATGGTCAAAGGTAAAATTACAAGTGTTTATTCAAAATGGTGGTGAAATTTACATAGGTGTGCCCCCATTGGCTAATTTTCAATACCCCCACACTTCAGCACCCCCTCGTGACGTATTGGTGACCATAGTTACAACAATTTCACGAATCGGAATGCCACTTCAAAATTTAAAAAAGAATTCATATAATTATAAAATCACAAGGAAAAAGTATCACGAAGTTCTTACAAAAATACATTTATCATCAAGTTTTCTTCATTTTGTCAAAGGAAAACTATTTAAAAGTGATTTATTTTATGGGACTCTTTTTTCTCGAAACCATGTGCTTGTGTGTACTGTTTCTGTCTTTACTGGAGGTCTAGTCCAGGAAAACGAACAGTAACTGCTGATACAGACAAGTTGCAAACTCCAAACATTTGCTCTTCTATTTTGTAATATTTCTCCCATCCCAAAGCACCGTTTTATTCTTATTGAGCGCCTGTGAAGCGCACTGACAAATAAAGGATGGACATTCTAGCCACGTCACATTTCATGTCAGCCTACATAAATATTGTTTTGACTGCAATATTTTAAATTTCAGGACATAATTAAAATTTTCTTTTATTTCTAGTTATTATAAGGAAAATCTACAATTTGAATAAAAATAATTCAAAATTAGCAAGACTATCCCTTTAAAGCAACGGAAGACTTCAGTTTCAAAATTCTAACCCTTCTTTCACCAACGATAAAAACAAGCCACAGTCTGCACAGATGTCAACATTACATCACATAGTAGCAAGTGACTTAATGCTATTGAAAATATTAAGACAACAAAAAGTGCGGACTGGGGATTTGTTCACTTGACGGGTATTCTTTCCCTCCATTTTGCAGAACTTTACTCTGTAAAACTAAGATTTTTTTTATTTTTTTTCGTTTCTGGATCATTTCCGTGATGAATGAAAAGCGCAAACCGTCGCCAGTTAAAATGGCAAATGATGTGGGAACCGTTGGCATTTGAGCAAACGTTTGTGCGGTTTTTAATTGTGCAGATGACAAACTGACGATCAAAATTACCGCACGAACTAATGATCTTGCATAAGTCCTTTGAATGTTGTGAAATTTGATACGCACGTTCAATACTTAGAATTTTGTCATGTCGAGCTAGCCACACGTTGGATTAGGGGTTAACCTTAGCACTCCATAAACAATATTCATGTGACAGTTGATCTTAAGCAAACAGAGCCTTAAATACAAAATTCCGAAAACACAGCACATTTTTATCAAAGACAAGACCAGACATGTCCACACAGAGCGCCTCATTGAGCGTAGGATGCGATATCCTTTATAACGTCGGTTTAAAATGGACTAAAACGAATGAATTCAATATCTAAATTGACCAACACGACGAAATTCAATATCTAAATTGACCAACACGACGAAATTCAATATCTAAA
>JAQIXU010002368.1:0-12332 GCA_034701245.1 Strigamia transsilvanica
AGCCACGGTAAAATATTCAATATAAAAGTTATTATAAGAATTTTTACTGGTTTTTCCTACTTAGGAAATTTTCTTTTCCAAAAATTTTGAGCATATTGGAGAAAAATTCCGTGAAGGAATTCAACAAGCAGAAATGGCCACCAAATTGGACACATTCACCGTAAAGAAACTCACTGGGCCCGACTACCACGTCTGGAAACTAGATGTGACCATGGCGTTAGCAGCCAAAGGATTGAGCAAATTCATCGATCCGAAAACTGTTGCACCAACGGATGCCACGTTATTGGCTGATTATGATGAGAAAAAAGCCAAAACACTTGGATACATATATTTATTTGTGGCAGACAACCTACGGATGCTGTTATCTGAAATCACAGATCCAATCACCGCCTGGGAAAAGCTCAAATCAATCTATGAGCCTACAACACGTGCCAGGACGGCGATGTTACGGGAGAATTTTATAACTACTAGAATTCAACCTGGCGAAAAAATAGAATGCTTCCTGTGCCGAGTTGAAGATGCTGCCCAACAACTAAAAGCAGCTGGCAGGGACACCAAAGATGATGAAGTCGCCTATCAAATGATATCTAAATTGCCAATGACTTATGATGGAATTGCTCAGGCAATATATCAATGGGAAAATACAGACTTCACAACTACAAAAGTCAAAACTGCTTTGATTGCAGAAGCGGGGCGCATTACTATGAGAGATGGCGCCGAATCTACAAAACAAGAAATATACACATCACAGATGGCAAATCAAGGTCAAAATCCAAAGAAGGAGACCAGAACTTGCAATAATTGCGGCAAAGTCGGACATCTTTACAGGAATTGTCGACTGAATAAAACGAAAACGCAACAGAAATCCACACAAGATGAGCGAAAATCAGCACAGAAGTCAAAATCATCCAATCAACAAACTTTTGACATGATGAATATCAACACCACCGACCATTCCGAGATTGACCCCAACGAGTGGATATGGGACTCGGGCGCCGGTGCACATCTATGTAATGACGAAAAATGGTTTGTTACTTTACGAAAAATCAAACCAATGACCATGAAGTCATATTTTGGGAATTTCCAAGTCACTGGATATGGAACTGTGGCTTTCCAACATGACACACCAACTGGACTGCGCACCACAATCCTACGAGATGTAGGATACGCACCAGGAGGAAGACGAAATTTAATAAGCGGATTTAAAGTCGGACAATCGAGAAACTACTGGTATGGTGATGGTTCGAAAATCCAATTATACAACTCGCAAAAACAAAAAACAATGCGATTTAAAGGAGCATCTGGATTGTATCGATTAAAAGCGACTCCGGACAAAGACAACATTGAGAAAATCAAGAAACTTTTACAAGAAGTCAATTTTTCCAATGCTACTGAAAAAACTACGAAATCAGTAGATAAAACAGCAAACAAGACAATTGCTACAGACAATGATCAATCTAAACAGGACAAATCAAATGATCAAGGTTGGATAAAAGTTCAACAGAAAAGAAATAAACCGGACACGAAATCCAAACAAACCAAAGGATCCGAGGAAGATTTACGAATGTGGCATCGTAGATTGGCGCACGCAGGTATCGAATTGATCGTAAATACTAGCAACTCGGGACATGTTCGGGATTTACCGCAAATGACAAAATGTAAACATTATTGCGACATCTGCAATGAAACTAAAATGACCAAATTACCACGAAAGGCTCTAATGAAGGACAACACAAGAGACATTTTAGAACTTGTACACAGTGATGTTTGTGGACCTTTAGATGACCCCTCTGGTAATGGAAGTTTATACTTCATCACATTCATCGATGACAAAACAAGATGGACGGATGTCTACGCGATGAAACACAAATGGGAAGTTTTCGAGAAAATTCAGTTTTATATTGCAAGAATGGAGCGAAAAACTGGAAGAAAACTTGTTACTCTAAGAACCGATAATGGATTAGAATATTGCTCTAATAAGATGCGTGATTTCCTCGAAAAAGCCGGAATAACACATGAAAGGACCAATACATACACGCCTCCACGTCGCGTTTCACCCCCACCACCGGCTCCACCAATGGTCTCGCCCCTACCAGGGCGACGGGCGATCACCAAGAAGAAATTGTTACAGCCACCAAGAAGACCGTGCGATGTAAGGCAAAGAAAGGCGACGAGTAAGGTGATGCCAGCACTAACATCAAGGGAATTAGAGAAGAATGTGAGCATCATTAATCATCTCGAACCAGCTGATAACATATCGCACATGGGCCCAATAATGTACACAGTGTCCACTATTAATTATGACATACCAGTTCCGGAAGTTGCAATGGTCAAGTATTCGAGCAACATGACTATGTTTCCAGCGCCTGACTTCCACGCCAACTTTCCAGAACTATGGCGAAGATTCTCGACCTCAGCAAAAGAATCACAGGCGATGTTGTATGGGCAGATGGACGAGTATCAACAAGCTCAGGTCAGTGAAGCCATCTTTGATTGGCTACAAATATGTATTGTCCAAGCAGGGGCAACGCACCCTGGTGCTTCAAGGAGGACTGGGACTCGCAGAAACAGCGGAATGTGTGAAAATTGACAATTTTAATAAGTTTGAACAATTCTATTTTCTCCTTAAAACGTGACCTATTTTTATACTTTTGTAAATTTCAAGCGCTGACATGTGTCACACACCTTGGAATGCCCTCACCCCTCCCAATCGTCTCCATCGACACAAATTATCACCTAGTTTTTAGCAAGAATAAATCAGTGTACTTTTGAATTTAACAAGGTGAGAAGTGTTCCTTATTTGCTCTGCGACAAAAGGTGCGCCAAAACCAAAAACCAAGAATACTAGTATTTAAAACCAACCATTCCAATTTTAAAACGTGCGAGGACGATTTCCGTGAAGAGATCTTTCACTGGTGCCGAAACCCGGGACATATTGAGCCCGGACCTGAAGAATAGGAAATTTCGTCGTGAAATTACAAGATGGTGGGTATGGAAGCGATTAGAACGCGACAAGCTACAGTGAGAACAGCTACGACGCGTCTAACTAACGCCACCGACGCCCTGCTCGGTGAAGAAGAAGTGGACGTTAAGAAGTTAAAAGGACAACACGCACGGTTGGTAGAAAAGAAAGAACTTCTAAAGCAATTAGATGAAAAAATGTGCGAGCTGTTGGTGGGGGATGAGCTAGTGGCCGACATTGAAAACGCCGACATATACCAAGAACGATTGATTGGACAGATGGAAGACATTACCGACAAAATCGACTGTGTGGAAAAAGAGGCAGTGCAGAGAGCGAACACGGAAATGATGGCGACCAATCAGGCGAAGCTGGAAGAGGCGGTAAAATCGCAACTCAATTTGAGCCAACTCGCAATATCCGAACAAGTGAAAGCGCAGTTGCAGCTGCAGGATCCAAACAACATTGTGATTCGAAATAACCCCGGCAACAACAATAAGACGGTAAGACTACAAATTATATCAATCGAACCTTATGACGGCAATCCAACCAAATAGAACAAGTTCTAGAGCAATTTTGAACTAAGTGTAGAGGAAAATAAGAAGTTGAAGGCAAAAGGAAAGTTGCAATACTTAAATACTCAGAGGAGAAGCCGCCCGAGTGACTGCGGGGCCATCGATTTTTGAGAATTCAATGCAAGTTATGTGCTGCTTTTATTTAAATGCAAAATTTTATGAAAACAATGCATTTTTGTTTTTAAAAATGCATTTTTAATTGTTTTTGCTCCGTTATAAATAGATTTAAAACCACTAATTAACAGTTATTGCATTTCCTCAGAACATGTGGAAATATATCTCAAAATACCATTACAGAAACCCAAGAAAAAAATGCTGAGGATTTGTTTGAGATAATGTAGGAGAGAGAAGATGCAAACATGGAAGATCAAAAAACAGAAGTTATAATTAATCAATCTGTTTGCACCTCGTTAGCTGCTAGCACTTTGTCACCTGCTAGTACTTCGTTTGCTGCCAGCACTCCAGTACCTGCCTGCATCCCAAACAACAATATGAGCAATAAAAGAAAGAGGTATCAAACAACATCCACATCTGCAAGTGATGAAGCTTTCTTAAGAACTTTAGGAAATCTTGATAGGCAATGAAGAAAGAAATTTTACAACGCAAATCAACATTTGTATAATAATCTGTACTGTTGCTGTAGAGAGTTGAAACATGTGTCTGGGGCTGAAATGTCACCATTCTGTCAAATGGTGGCAGATTTACTGACGGAGGTTCCAAACAACGCAAAGCAGGATGTTGAAATAAAAGTTTTGCAATTATTATACAGGGCTATACGTAGCAATGCAGCATCTAAGTGAATGTGTTGTGTAAACATAATTAAATTTGATCCCAATTTGCATCACAAACTTCCAATACAATTTTATTACAGCTAAGGCAATAAATGTTGTTAACTAAAGGCTTGTCCAATATTATTAAATAAAACTAGTATTTTAAAGAAAAATCCAATAGGGATAAACAAGCTAGGGTCAAGAATAGGCCCGCAAGGAATACCTTCCGAGATAATCGATCTCGTCGAAATTTTTACCGACCTTATGACACCTTTCAACAACGGGATTCTTTCCAAACAAGACCAGATGAGAGGGATCAAGGACGAAACTTTCGCACCCTGGGTCCTTACAAGGAGCAACAGCCCTTTCGGAAAAACCCCTTCCCCAACAACAGGGGAAAGGGTCGTGGCGGCTTCAATAGAAACGGTAACAGCTTGGTGTAGCCATTTTTCGTTTCCTGACCCGTTTTTCCTCTGGGCGACTGCCCCTGTGCCCTGGCACCTGGTCTTTCATCACTTCAGATACTTGGGTCCTCGAAGCAGTTCAAGAAATTAAATTGGAATTTCTAAGCCCGCTCTTACAATCCCAATTTTGTACGCCGGTCTTTGACAAGATCAAACACGACTTGATAGGTAAGGAAGTTTCAGACATGATTCTTAAAGGGGCCGCTAACCCCGTTTCCCCATGTGAAAGCCAGATAATCAGTTTTCTGTTTCTGGTCTCCAAAAAGGATGGAGGTTTCCGCCCCATTATTAATCTCAAACCCCTAAACTCCTTTTCAGTTTTCAACCATTTTAAAATGGAGAGCATTCACACTGCTCTGTCATTAGTAGAAAAAGATTCTTTCATGTTCAAATTGGATCTGACAGACGCATATTTCTCTGCAGCTATTCATCCAAAATCCCATAAACACATGAGATTTTTCTGGGAGGAGGTGCTATATGAATTGGGAGTTCTACCATTTGGGTTGGGACCCGCCCCCTACTTTTTTACAAAAATTTGCAGGGCCGTAGCTACCTTTTTGAGGACACTTAACGCCCGTTTAGCGGTCTTTCTAGACGACTGGTTTATAATTAACAAATCGCTCGATCTTCTTGTTCGTCAGAGGGATTTTATTTGCGTACTGTTTCGTGCTCTAGGGTTTATTGTCAACAACAAGAAATATATTCTCGAACCCACTACCTCAATTACCTTTTTAGGCTTTCTGATTGATTCTGTCTCTATGAGCGTCTCCCTTCCACCCGACAGAATACTGAATATTCTTGATTCACTCCATACTTTACTACAGACCAATTCGTGCTCGATTCGAGAAACATCATTGGCAAACTTAATGCCACTACGGTAGCCATCTCTTCCGCGCCTTTGCATTATCGAGGTTTACAACACCTTAAATCCCACAATGGAAGCACAAAATTTACCTATAGGGGAGAAGCGCAAACTTGGTCGTCCAGCTAGGGCCAAAAAAGCACTAATGGTGCAGTGATTTGGTAAAATTTTATTCGAAATAGTAAATTTTTAGTGGAAAAAAGGAAAAAAAAGTGTGCAAAAAAAGTAGTGAGAGATTTAATTTTTTTTAGTGTGCTAATTTGTAATTTTTAGTGGAAAAAAAAGAAAGAAAGAGTGAGCAAAAAAGTAGTGTAAGATTCAATTTTTTTAGTGTGAAAGTCAGCTAATTTAGTGACCCAATAAACATAACCCATGTAAATTGTAATGTATAATGTTTAGGTTACATTTCAGTAGGAATGACGCACTATTTCATTTCATTTCAAATCGTCATTTGAAATGAATTGGGTTTTCGAGAGATCCGGCAAAGCATTGTGGGTGTGACGTGCATAATATATCATACATCATAGCCGATTAATGGCGAAGGAACGTGAATCCGACGATTTTTATCACTTGCTATGAATTTCATTGAATCTTTGAAATTTTTGGCCATCAACGAGATTACAGTAAAGGAACATTTTCCGTGCCCGAGAATAGACGAACTGCTGGACGACACGCCCGAATGGAGAGTTTTCTTGGTGTTCGATTTGGTTAACGCCCCGTTTGTGTTCAACCGAGTGATGGAGCTAGCGTTTGGACACTTGCCGCTTGAAGTATTGTACCGGTACATAAACAACATTTTATCGGGCGCAAAGACGAACGGAGAGCTGATCGAGAAGATGCGAAAGATATTGATCGAGGTTCGTAAATCGAAATTGACATTAAAACTTAGCAAGTGTCACTTCTTGTGCGAGTAAGTGCATTTTTTGGGGTTGCGATTGACGCGAGACGGACTACAACCGGGGCTGGAGAAGACGAGTGCCATCAAGAACTTCGCGACACCAAAAGATGTGGTGATCCCAAGAGGATCATCAAAAAATATTTATTTAAGTTAAGTTTAAATAAAACATAAACCGAATAAAAAATGGATGTTTATTTCAACCTTAAATAGTTGTATTATATTCATGTTCAAAATATAACTATACACACTGCACATTCCAGAGATGAATCCCTTTTTTGAAGGTAATCTCCCCTCTTCCTTAATCACTTCTGAGAAGAGGGGGAAATGCAGATGTGTCAGAGTCACGTGGCCGGCGTTAGGCAAATCAGGGCACTCGCCTTACCCCCTTAATTGGTCACGTGACAAAGTCTTCATAAAATCTAACAGCAAAGATTAGGATACTTTGCATTTTGAATTTTCCTGAAAAACATCGGAAAAGGACACCATCCCTCACCATCAAGCCGCTGCTAATAACACAGAGTGATTGAGGACCGGTGCAATCCGAGAACAGCTAAGGTAAATGTAGTAAAGTCAGAATGAAAGTAGTTTTTACTACAATTATTCTGTTTCAAATGGATAAACGTTTGTTTCCACGTGAACAACGCCATCGCCTAACACATGTGCTTCTAACCAAAAGAGTTCTTCTTTTGTTTAGTCCTTCGACCACAATTGGTTTACACCAACTGGACGGATCGCTTACACCGACCCTAGACCGTAGAAAACAGCCCCGAACAGAAGACTTGAGATACTTTGGTTTAAACCAAAATATCCGAGCAATTCACCGTATTCGCCGATAGGATCCGAGACAAAGAGCGACGCCGTCTGGATTACTTTAACAATTAACTTTATTATTAATGTACTTTGTATTAGAATCAAGAATAAAGAATTTAGTATTATTTTCAACTCTGTGTTTCATTAATTTCTTATTTAGGTTCCCGAAGGTAAGTAGGTATTTTCCACGGATAAGTCGGATCACGACACGTGGGGGCCTGTCCGGGATTGTTCATCATAACAATCTAAGACAAATTAAATAAAATACCTGGGAATAAGAAATTGGTGTACAAAGTCATCATACTTTGAGAAATATCCATGCCTGGACCGACAACCGAGTCAGATAAGGATAAGTTAAACGCCAGCAAACGAATGGAACAAACAGCTGAGAATCAGAAAGCAGCCGACGTAAAGAAGGCAGCTAAAAACAAGAAATTAGCTGATTCCGCGAAGTTGGCTGACCAACAACATGAAACAAATACAGATTCTTGTTCGGAATCTGAAACCAATAAATCAAACGTTAGTGACACTAGCAACGATATGGCGCACAACGCTAAACACTCCACTCTGAATGAGAGTGAAGATGAAGAAGACTTCGTAAAGGGTACAGGTGGCGCGAAAGTTCAAATGGGACAGATACCCACATATAGACTAATCGCGACCGCTACCGAAATGGGCACTCCTTTAAAATTAATGATTAATTTCGACGCGCCAGATATATACTCAGAATGGCATCGTATAATAGGCCTGGCATTACAAAAATATGATACTACGAGCCCACCTAGTCCGAGAGGGTCGAACCCCATGGACGGTGGAGAAACTAGTAAGAGCCTATCTCCATCGCGCCGTAACACTGTTCGCAGAGTTAGACACACCTATGACCCCGTATTCTCAAGATATGACTTTTCGTATCGGTTTGAACCAATACTCAAAGAAAATCTTGAGGGACAGTTGAGCTCCAATAGAGAGAAACTTCCACCGCCTCCTGCAGTACATTAGGGACAACCAGGAAGAGGTCGACGGTCGATATGCTGAATCCCTACCCGAGAAAGAGAAATCCGCAGCAATTGCCCGGCAAAACCGGATAATCGAACGGAACGTGGATGCTGAGAAAATTATCAGATCCAGCGCGTATCTGCACAGCGTTAGTTAGATACCATGTAATGAGGCACACTATGCTTAGATGCAATAGCGCAACTGTAAAAAGACTTTAGTAAAGGAAAATTATGCTTTCTGGTACTAGGAAATACAAATAATTTGACTGATAACTAATATGGAAGATTGCTATCTACTTGATCAAGTATTTTAATTAAATTTAACAACAACCACATTAACAACTTTTTAAAAAAGTTGAAACATGATGGACTTAACATGATAATTCATTACAAAATAAAGCAAATTTCAAAGATTGAAAAAATGTTTAAAACCGCTTGAATAAATCCATATACCTTCAAGCATATGTAGCAAAGTTCTGTATCAAAACTTTTATACTAATGTGTTAATAAAAATTTCATTGCTATAAAATTAAATTAGGTTTTATTAAAATACAAGTAACAAGGAGGAATTAGAGCACATTTTAAAGTGTTTGACACACTGGCTTAGGTCCAAAAGCTAAAGATTGTCAAAAGATTGTAGACCACAAATGTGTCACGAATTTCAATTCTTTCTATCCAAATGGATGTGCATGCAAGTGCTCATTAGAACCAATGATGTTTGTTAGAACTTGTATTGATTGTTCTATTATTGGTGCATAACTTCACCCACTATTAATTGACATGTGTATAAGGGTGGTACAGTAGGGCAAATTAGAAACCCCATTCATCTTGTGGGGCAACAGCCCCCAATTGGGATTTAAAAAAACAAACTAATAGGTGAACACAACAATAGGTTGGTATCCAACAAAGTTGAGTTGACCACTGGTCGGGAAAAAAACAACAAAAAAAACAACCAGTGAGAGCAATAAGACAGCAACATTTTTTGGCAACAAGAATTATGATTGAGTCCAGAGAAAAGTAGTAGAGACAGAGAAATACAGTTTTGGTGGTGTTCACAATGAGCTAGAATTGATTCAACTATATGAACGATGTTAGCAGACTTAGACGCAGAGCATTGCAAGATTTGCATAAAGTAGGGATGGCAGTTTACGATTTTGAAATGACTAATTGAATTAATTGTATGAATTATTTGTTTCAGAACAGGGACTGAAGAGGAGTGGAACCAGCGTACAGAATTAATATCTGCTGTAATTGAACAAGCAAATGCAGAGGAAATTGTTCCAACAAATGATGCAGAAAATAATCCCGAGGACCCACATACACCAACCACGCTTTTTAACTTCTCGTTTGGGTTTGTGGTTGTGTTTTTAGTCTCTACTAATACTACCAACTAGTCATGCACATGCACCCGGAGTCTGGTACCGTACATGGTCACTTTATGTGGGGGTGATTGAATTTGGGTGTTTGAAGTTATTTGTTTTGAGTTTTTTGGCATCGACAAAAGGGCAACATTCACTGTGGATGCATGGTCGGCTAAGTTACTTGGCGACGTTGGCCGCGAAGTCGGCGATATGGGCGATCACCACAAGAGCAGTTAGTCACAAATTATTAGCCAATTCAAGATATAGCACTGTGTAGCCCATGAAACAGAAGAAGAATGTATGTTTTAGAAATTTTCAAAAGGACTACAGCCAGATGTGGATGAGCATTAAAACTGAAAATTGTGGCCATGTCAGCAAATTTGAGACATTCTGGCTTTAGTAGGAGGCTCCGTGTGCAATCCACAAGTTTAAATGACGTTATGAATGCGCCTAGTGTATATTATGTGAAAACTGACGTTTTACACATTATTTGTCAATTGTCAAACTTCTGAATTATATTTTCTAGTGTTTTTTGCATTCTGATTGAAAATGTTCATTTGATTTGCTTTATTGTTTTGGTTTTTAAATTATATCTCAATTTTTTATATTATCAATATTGTTGTTCGATTTGTCAATGTTAGTGTTTTCTTCTAACCTTATATTATTTAGGTCACTCCAAACTTGTCACTTGAGTTGGAATGATCCCCTTCCCCGCTTCTCATTCCTTGAGGAGGGGTAATTAAAAGATTAGTGCGTGTTGCCATTCACCTTGGACATTTTCCACTTTGAAGATATTTACACTTACTAGGACTTTAGACCCTCAACATTTAATTTGAGATTCTAAATATTAGTCTAATAAATAACTGATACATATGATAATAATTACAAACTTTCAAAACCGTACAGAATTTACCGCCATAACCATAACAATGTACTTTTTCTTACAATCCCGAAAATATATAACAAAATTCAATCCACAGATGTCACTCAAATTATAACAAGCCATCTACGGTTAACTCCCACAACTAAATAGACAGGATAACACAATATACAAGCTTTAGAGTCTATATAAGTATAGTATAGTATAAGTATAAGTATTATAGTAATACCATCAGATCTGGATCACAATAACGACAACACCTCTCATGCTTGCACTCATCTCCATCATCGAATTGATGAAAATCCAGTAAACGCCCTCAAAATTCACAAATTTCCAGAAAGAAATGGGCATAAAACATGAACAAAACACACATGCAAGCATTTTTAAAATGAACAACACGAATGGAAAACGATCAATACTTAAAGAGCCGCCCCTAAATGGTAGCCCCGGCTGAGAAAGGAAATTTGAACAGCTCTGAATCGCTGCACCCGCAAATGAATACTGGATGAAAACACCAGGACAATTCGTACGTGCTACACTCATACATGCTGGAATGCAGTCTTACAGTACAAACGTTGTCCGAAATATATTTGGTTTGGTAAATGCTACACTCATACATATTGGAATGCAGTCCTACAGTACCAATATTGACCAAAATATATTTGTCTTACAGTACAAACGTTGTCCGAAATATATTTGGTTTGGGAAATGCTACACTCATACATATTGGAATGCAGTCCTACAGTACCAATATTGACCAAAATATATTTCATTTGGTAAATGCTGCACTCATGCACACTGGGAATGCAGTCTTACAATACCAAAACTATGTCCAGTAAAAATATCACAAATAGCAAAGAAAAGCACAGGAAGAGAAAAAGTTGGAGGGAAAATGACCGGAAATCAAATTCAAATTCAAATTCACGTGACCAGAGCTCTCGTTTAGCTAGATTGTTGGACGGATCCAACAAGCTTCCCCAGGGGTGACCACGAGGAGGTAGAGAGTTGGATTTTACACCCCCAAATCAAAATATAAAGCAACAGCTAAAACAACATAAAATAGAGAAATTTGAATTGAAAAATATAAATAAGTAGAAATTGTATGCGACTTAGTTACGTGAAATGCAAAATTAATTACCTGTCATTTACGTTTGATAAACAACACAAACATTAAATCGAATACATAAATCTATTGAAAACCATCCTGACTGACTTCTTGACTTTTGATTCTTACATGAAATAAATGTATGTTGCGGAATTTCACATGAAAACCCGATTAAATTAGGACTGACGCGTGAGCGTGACCACGATTCCACGATGCTGCGCCCAGACACTCGAGACAAAGGAAATTATACTTCCCATAATGCTTTGCCGTGGGTGACACTAAAATCCGAAGAAACGTAGCTGTGGGCAAGTGGTGATGCAAACCTCCAAATTCTGGAAAGAATGAAATAAAATTCTTCGTTATTTTTGGAAAAACGAATAATTTTAATTCAGAACCTATGGTTTTTTTCATTTTGCGAATGCTTTAGCTTCCACTTCCATTTGATTTAATTAAGGTATATGGGACGCGTTTTTCAAAGTAGTAGAAGGCCTTCTTTGAAGTTGAGAGGCGATGATGTCATAACTCTCGAGTTGAACATAGAACTAAGATTTTGAGAAAGTAAACAATAAATTTATGAGAGATTAATACCCCTCTAATGTTATATGGTAATAATATTGTAGTTTGAATCACCTTAGTCTTGGTTTAGAGTCGAA
>JAQIXU010002369.1:0-12330 GCA_034701245.1 Strigamia transsilvanica
ACGCCCCAGGGTCTGCTGAACTCGCCGTCCCCTTCGCCTTTCGAGCCGAACACGGCGACCGGGGTGGAAATTTTCGTTAAATCTCGTACGTGCACTTGAATGGTCAGTGGGCTGTTTCCTACGTGCATGTTAAGAATTTTGACCCATATCTTGATCGTTCCGGTCATTGTTGGTATGTATTTGACCAGGAACTTGTGGTCATTTTGGGGAGTTAGATGGAAATTGTCGATTTCGTCGCATTTGATGCTGATGAAGTCTTGGTCGAGTGCGGTGGGTTCGTTCGAGACGTCTCTGGCGTGGATTGTGAAGGTTGAGAATTGGTTAATGATTGCCGTGTTTGTTTCGTGGTCCTGTATGAGACAGAGTGGAGGAAACGGGAAGGCCATGGAGATGGGTTTGTTGGGGTTGTGCGGCAGGTTGAATTGTTTGATGAACGGCACGACTTCTTGCACGAATTCCTCGATGCGGCACTTGGTGTTGAACATGTCCGCGGATGTCTCGCAGTTGTTGAGCAAACAGTTGTAGGTGATGTATTTGTGGATGAACAAGTTCACGTTGAATATTACGTCGTCGAAATTCGTGTCGCATATCTGATATGCCAACGGACTATCTATTAATAATAAAAATAAAAATAAATCAATTCAAAGTTTTATATTTTTATCGTTTAAAATCAACAAAATATACACTTTTATGGTTTAAAATCGACAAAATGTACTCTTTATGTTTTAAAACCCACAAAATCTACCCTCTTATGTTTTAATACCCACAAAATCTACCCTCTTATGTTTTAATACTCACAAAATCTACCCTCTTATGGTTTAAAATCGACAAAATTTACTCTTATGGTTTAAAATCGACAAAATTTACTCTTTTTATGGTTTAAAATCCACAAAATCTATCCTCTTATGGTTTAAAATCGACAAAATTTACTCTATGTTTTAAAACCCACAAAATCTACCCTCTTATGTTTTAATACCCACAAAATCTACCTTCTTATGTTTTAATACCCACAAAATCTACCCTCTTATGGTTTAAAATCGACAATTTACTCTTATGGTTTAAAACCCACAAAATCTACCCTCGTAGGGTTTAAAATCGACAAAACTTAAATTTTAAGGCTTAAAATCGAAGAAATTTTCATTTAAACCGTTTAAAATCGACCAAATTGAAATGAAATAAAACTACAAGCAATAAAAAAAAATAATTACCTTTGTGAACTTGTTTGATATGCGCAACTAAGTTCGAAATGAATTTTTGCGCGACGTTTAAGTATTGTCTAGCCTGTTCTCGGCTGTTGGTGACTTCGTCTTTCAGCATTCTGACTTGGGTCGCAATGTGGGTGGACAGTTTACAGTATTGACTAACATAACTTTTGCAAATTTCGCAGTAAAAAAGCGACTCTTCGTACATTGCCAATTCCATGATGAAACAGTCTTTTGCTGCGTGTCTTGCAATGCACTTTCTGCACACGAGACAGTCGCAATCCCGACATCTCGCCACTGCAATGTTCACGCCCTCGCAGAAGCAGTGCTTGTCCCGTTTGTTGGCCCAACGGGGCGATGGGTATTGGTAGCTGTACCACCACAAATCCCACGTGTAATTTAGAATAACGCGTTTGCTTTTGGAATTTAATTCCAAAGCAAAAGCCATATCTGTCCGCACTGTTCAAGGATGCTTGGCGATTCTGTGGACCCAGGGAAGTGTTTGCTTTTGTTCTGTTTAAGCCATTGGTTCATAATCTGTGATTGGTTCAAGTTTCAGAAAAAGGATTATTGTCCACGTGATAATTGTCATTAATTTGTCGCAAGGGGTCATCGTGGTCACGGAAAGAGGGAGGGGGGCGTGAAGAAACGTCGTCGTAATCAGTCATTGATATCTTTGGTATGTGACCACTGTCCAGGAAAAAAATAAGGGTCATTCATTTTATTTTGGGGGTTATATCAATGGGGCATCCGGGGGCCTTGGAGGGGCCCGGTGCAAAGAGTGCTGGCCAGAAAAAAGAATTTTTTGCATGTTTTTGGTATACTAAGCCATAGCGTGGTGTTTGTAATAATTTTTGTTTGTTTCTTGTTTGTGCAAAAATTTTTGAATTCCTCTAGGGGCCCCGGTAACTTTGAAGCCAGGTGCCCCAATGGTCTAAATCCCCCTCTGGTGCGCAGATAGGGATTTTTCAGTTTGATTTTGGGCAAGAATGTCTTCATTTCTGCGCAGATGCAGTAAACTTTACAGAAAATATCGCAGCAGAAATGGCTAAACCTGCATAAGAAGATAGTAACCAAACGTTTATTATTAGTAGTATTTTGTGTAAACTTTTTTTGTACTTTTATTTATTTTATTTTATTTTTTATTTGGTTTGTAATTGCAATTATTTAAGTTAATGTTTGTTACCAAGCAGAAATAAATTGGTGTGATGATAACAAAATGTTATTAATGTTTCTTTATAGTTGCAGCTATTAGTTGATATTGTAATAAAGTACTTTAATTGTACTTTCAATTAGAAAACAAGTTTTGTGAAATTTTATAAATTAAAATTGCAATTGATTAATTAATTAATTAATTTGCCACTCATAAATTTCCATGTTTTTAGGTACTGTATTGTGTCTAAAATGACACTATTAAAAAAATTTTTTCTATATTTTATTTAATTAACTCAGGTATTGTAGAATTAAGAAATCCAACATCGCAGAGAAACGTCTAGTGTGCGTGCTTCGGTACGCACATCTAACGTTTTCGTGTTAAATAAGCTTATACAAGCAAAGACAACAACGAATTGAGACATTAAGACGTAGATCTAAACATGGAGTACAAGTTAACCGTGCCCACATTCGAACTTTCAGCGCTGACAAAAATTAGCGCAACCTTGTGGAAAGGTGATCTGCATATCGCCCAAGCACTCTGTGATAATCACTTCAGTGCTAAATATGATTTTGAATATAAGCTTTGGCCGAAAATCGAGTCGATAGTTAATTCAAAATTAGACGAATTGGTTTTGCCGCCGATTATGAAAGATTCGTTGCGTGCCGTGGTCAAATTCATGGGGAAGGAACAACTCGAATTTCTAACGTCGGAATGTTTTTGCTCAGTTATTCGACCCGTAATTGCAATTAAATTAGTCAGATGTATCCAACACGTTCGGTGGACACCGCACGGAAAAATCGACGAATCGGAAACGGTTCGTGCGCTTTCAAAACACGAAGAACTGTTCACTCGAAACGAAAGATTCAAACTAGCGTGCGTGTTTTGCATCGAAGACGAAGTGAAACGATTTTGGCGAAAGTCTGTCGACGATTTTGTCTATAATTACGACTCTCACTTCCCTCGGGATAGTATAATTTTACCATTTTGGGCCGAAGTCATGAACGAAATGGACGGTTACGTGCCGATGTCCAGAAACGTCAAGTTTGCCATGTTGCGTTTTTCGTTGCAACTCGATAACGTGAGCGCGGTTAAATATCTCTTCTCTATATTAACAGTTGAAGAGAAAATCGATTTTATGGATTATAGTTGGAATTATTTATTCATGCAATTCGGCGGCAGAATAAGACGAACCGTTTACTTTTTATTGTCTGAAATGCACAAGGGACAATTCAACTTGGAGGAATTTCTTTTAAAATTCGGCGCAGTCATTTTAAAGCATTTAATTGGGGATTGGGTGTACGTGGACTTGTTTTTAGCAAGGGCAGAACATTATTGTGCTAAGTTAAACGTCCAGTTATTTAAAAGTTTAATCGTTTTAGCGGCGAGACAGTTATTGGAATATCCCGATGATACGAGGTTTCAAAAGTGTGTTAAGGAATTGTGGACCAATGCTTCGCCCGAGTCGAGAGAATATTTTGTGCAAAGCGAGTTCTATAATTTTCTAGTTGGGTAATAAGTCATTCGGCATCTCTGGACTGTAAGATTTGGACGCGAGCTCTGATGGTGTTTGTTGCAACTTCTGGCGTGACGTAGTTAATTCTCGAAGTCTACATGGGTGCTAGCAACGGTGTGACGTAAATAGAAGTTAAAACAAACAAACACACATTCATGTCAGGTTAAATAAAAGCCTTTGAACATTATTAAAGTTAAGAAACAATAAACAATTTTTAAAAAACTGCTGAACCTGAATCTAAAAAATATGAAAAATATCCGCATCTTTATGACATTCTTTCTAATTGCCATACCCATCCCATGTTTTCTAATATTTGTTACATTCCGTTTTTACTCCAGAATGACCGTGCCTTATTTTCCTGGTTGAGCACGTCAGGTTTTAGCGGTTATAGCGCACATGTGAACCCAGCTTAAAGTTTAGTCCATGTGCTGTGGAGCACCACCAGTTACAATATGTATGCGCGTAAGTATTTTTTCTTTTATACTACTCAGGGCCGTGCGGTGCTATGATGCGAAGAGGCGGCCGCATCAGGCGGCACCGTAAGGGGGCGGCAAAAGCAGGATAATAAAAATAATATGATCACTTTAACGACTCTCGTTATAGCAACTTTTTTTTTGCCCTGTACGTCGTAGCGACGTACCAAAAACTTCGCAATGACATTACTGGAACCACGGACTCAATTATTGAGTCCGTGCTGGAACTTAAGAAATCCAGCAACAAATGACTAATTTTTTCAAAAAAAATTGCAAAAAATGGCTCATTTCTTACGAAAATAAGCAAAAATTGGCTTATTTCTTATGAAAATAAGCAAAAATTGGCTGATTCCATACGAAAAACATCAAAAAATTACTGAATTCTTAAGAAATTTAGCAACAAATTTTTTCCAGAAAAAGTGCAAAAACTGGCTCATTTCTTACGAAAATCAGCAAAAATTGGCTGATTCCTTACTAAAAACATCAATAAATGACTGAATTCTTAAGAAAAACATCCAAAAATGACTGAATTCTTAAGAAATTCAGCAGCAAATGGGTAATTTTTTCAGAAAAAGTGCAAAAAACGGCTTATTTCCTACGAAAAACATCAAAAAATGGCTGAATTCTTAAGAATTCTTAAGAAATTCAGCAACAAATGGCTAATTTTTTCAGAAAAATTACAAAAAATGGCTCATTTCTTACGAAAATCAGCAAAAATTGGCTTATTCCCTACTAAAAACATCAATAAATGACTGAATTCTTAAGAAAAACATCCAAAAATGACTAAATTCTTAAGAAATTCAGCAGGAAATGGGTAATTTTTTCAGAAAAAGTGCAAAAAACGGCTCCTTTCCAACGATAAACATCAAAAAATGGCTGAATTCTTAAGAAATTCAGCAACAAATGGCTAATTTTTTCAGAAAAATTACAAAAAATGGCTCATTTCGTACGAAAATCAGCAAAAATTGGCTGATTCCTTACGAAAAACATCAAAGAATGGCTGAATTCTTAAGAAATTAAGCAAAAAATAATTGATTTATTAAGAAAAACATCATCAAATGGCTGATTTCTTAAGAAACTCAGCACAAAATGGCTAATTTTTTCAGGAAAGTTACAAAAAATAGCTGATTTCTTACGAAAAGTTGGATTAGAAAATCAAACTTTTTATTTTGTTTAATTTAAATTTTAGCATAAAACTAACCTGAAATTTGAAATCTCCATGCTCAAATTGAATGAATTTGAGCATTTTGGAGCTATTGAAAAAAATATATTTTGGTGGTTCAGAGACACCCGAAAATTGCTTTTTTCTGGCTTGAAGACCAAAAAATTAAAATTTGGGCACAATAGCGCAATAGACCAGCTCATTCCACACATATTAAAAAAAAAAAAAAAAATAGAGTCATTTTTAAGCTAGAAAAACGTGTAGAACCAAATTAACATGTAAGTCTATGGGAAAACAGTGGCGCCATCTATATTTCAAAGTTGGCGTAAACCAACCAAAACATCACCTGCGCTCGCTCTATTAACAAAATCTTGATTTTCCACACACAGTACAGTTTTCGTATTGCAAAAAATCAGAATTCTGTCAACAAAATCAAGTCTGAAACAAACTGGAATTATTCGGAATTTTCGAGCAAACTATAACCGCAACTAAATTGTAATAAATTTTTGATGCATGGGAAAGTCCACATTCACTTTATAAATTTCGCGTTCTAAATCACTTTGCCAAACACCAAACACGAACCCAAGCAAGACACGTCTTCAGACTTCAGTATCTTATCAGCTGAGTGACTCTGAGTGACTTTCTTTATTTACGTTGCTATGGTTATTCAAAACAGAGAGAGCACGCGTTTACAATGATGTGCAAAACTATTGTCGGGTCACAATATAACAAGTGATAAATATGCAAGAATACTTCAAAATTAAAAATCATTTTCAACTTAAGTTCCACAATTTCTCGTGAGATTATCATGTGAATGTGGCTAAAGTTTTCTAATTTAATCACTAATTTGCGTAATGTAATTTAACCGGAAAGAGAATTAGCACACAAAAGTGAAACGGAAACATTTAGCAAATATAAAAATCATTTAATTTCGTAAAACGGGCTGTGTCCTATTGCGCGCGTTCCCTATTGCGCGCGGTTCCTATTGCGCGCAGCACAAGTAAAAATCAAAAGTTCCCATTGCGCGCGGTTCCTATTGCGCGCAGAATTAGTTGATCGAGGTTCCTATTGCGCGCAGAATCGTTTATTGTTGTTTATTGTTGTTATTTCGAATATACTGAGTAAATCACATGAGAACTGTTATCCATAAAATTTACTTGAGAAATAATGGAAGAAATCCTGCCACCACTACTTTGCAATAAGTCCGCCATTTTTTTTCTTTTTTATTTAAATTCATTTTATTCGTTAAACGATTTAATGAATTGTTTTTTATTAATTTACATAAACGAAAAAAAGAAATTACATTTATTGAATATATTTTTCCATGAATTTCTTGTGGAATTCTGAACGAAGACTGTCGTTAATGAAACGTTTTTGTTTATCTGGTTCTCCACGCGCGCAATTTTTAAACACTACGTCATCGTCCCAACGTCTTTTAACTTTGAAATCAGCTGGCCTTGTTTTTTGCGAATTTAAAAGCGGATTTCCACACAAAATGTTTTCTGTTCTTATTCGCTCTTCTTCCGCCTTTTTCTCAGCTTCTTTTCGCAATTGGTCGGCAGCACGTTCCTTTTTAATTCTATTCAATTCAGCCATTAATTCTGCAGTTGTGTCCTCGTCACTGTCGCTACTGTCGTCGTCATCATCGTCAACTGGATCATCAGCATCCAAGTTGGCAGCAGGAATTCGATCCAGACGTGGTTTCTTCGAACTAGGAAGCTCTCGAAGAACTCTTTCGCCTCTTTTCTCTCTTTCCGCAGCTCTTTTTCTGGTTACTTGTCGTTCCCGTTCTTCGAGATCCTTACGAAAATCACGGCCTCGCACTTCATCGGCGGTGTCTTGACCAGGTTGTCGGTATTTCAATTTTGTGTGCGAAGGCAAATCGCGACTTGAATATTGCTTGGATATCGCGCTTAGATCTTTTTCACCTTTTCCTTGGCCTCCACGAGCAGGTTCAAACGTCGGTCTGGCAGCAGTGGTCATTTTATGTATGAGAACAAACAACAACTAACGAAACGGGTAAATTGACGGAGAAGACGGTCTTGGCACGGAACGACGTCGTCAATAATACTCGCTTAGAATTTTACTGGACAATATGTAGTGTTTGAAATGTGATACGTTGGATAAACGTGTTCGAAATATCTCACGTGAGACGTACGTTCGCAAATTGTCTATCGGGTACGTTTATCCAACGTCCCAAGAATGTGGCCAAAAATTTACTTGTTCAAAAACAAATTTTATTAATATTTATTAATATTTATCAATATTTCTAAAAAATAAACCTTGCAAACAAATTTTTGTTTGCTGTATTTTTTTCACTCAAAAAATCAAAAACAAAAAAACCAAAAAAAACAACCAAAAACTCAAAAAGAATCAACAAAAAACCAAAAACTCTACAAAAAATACCAAAAACAACAAAAAATAACAAAATAATCAACAAAAAACCAAAAAAATCAACAAAATGACCAAAAAAAGCCCAAAACACCAACGGGGGCCCCGAGATTTCGATGGCCTACGGGCTTCTACATGGGTTAATCTGGCACTGTTTTTACTATGATAAGTGCTCATTGTAAAAAGTAAAAATTAAATAAAAATTATTTCTATTCCAAAAGCTTGGGAACTGCAATTGGAAAGTGTACTAAGGGCAAATTGTCAGTGTAAGGGGCGTCACGTTTCCTTGGGTGGTGATATGTAACAAAACTACCACCATTCTTATCATAAGAAATAAATTTTTCCCAATTTTTATTTGTTTATTAAATTTCTTGTGTTTTTTTTGTGTTTTTAGCTGGTGAATAGTCCGTTAGATGCCAGGCCCGATCACAGCGCATGCTTGAGCTCCTCGCACTGCACTACCAAGCAAGGAATTCAACAATATTTGCTTTTTATATTTTTCTGATTTATTATTTGATTTTTATATGCTTAAATATTTTTAATTTTAAAACCGCATTGTTTTTTAAATTATTAGGTGGCCGAATCACATGACAAATTATTAGGCCAATCAAATTGCAACATTCACGTTTCTGCGGTTACGTCATTTCTTTCAAGGTATAGATTTCTTTAGTGTCTTTGTGTCGTTGTCGAGGTTGGTCACTGCTGCTCGCACCGGTGCTTAGGCAAGATTTCGTTTCGGTTGTGATTGTGACAACTGGATAGAAAGGAACACAGTTAATCGTAAGTGAACAAGATTTCTAAGTGAACTTTTCTGTTATTTACTTCCAATTTGTTTAATAGGTAATGTATGCTGTGGCGCATCAAAATGGCGACGCGACAGTGAACCAAACCAACGGACAAATTATTTGATTTGAACAATTTTCGGACTTTAATTCGTCAAGTTTCACGGTTAGAAGACAATTTCGTTATTTTTACGGTTTTAAAATTTTCCAAGTTATGGTAATTTGAAATTTTTAAAATGTTTTGTTTTTTGAGAATTGGGGTCAGGAAATCCAACTCTCTACCTCCTCGCGGTTGACCCTGGGCCACTGGTCAGTTATTCCAGTGGTGCTGAATGAGAGCTCTGGTCTGGTGTTTTGAATTTGATTTCTTATTTTGTTGTTTTCTGTTACTTTTGTTACATTTTTCTCTTTGAATTTGGTTAGCATGATTCGGCATTGTAAGCCTGCATTCCAATCTATGATTGTAGCACTGGCCAAATACAAGAAATTGTCATTGTAAGACTGCATTCTAATCTATGAGTGCAGCTTTTGACAAACACACGATATTGCCACTGTAAGACTGCATTCCAATCTATGAGTGTAGCTTCTGACAAATACACAATGTTGCTCCAATGTTGTTCCAATCGGTGTAAATAAATATAAATAACAATCTAAAACAACGTACATCTTAGGAAACTATACATACTAGTGAAAATGATAATAAAAACAATGTGAATGATAAATCTGATGAATATATTATATTTATGCAGGGGCGGATCTAGGTTTTTCGGGGCCTATGGCTTATTGAAGTCCAATGGGGCCCCATTTTTTGTTAGATTAAGAATCTTTAAATTGAGGTTTAAAATTCATTTTTAATATCATCAAAATCAGAGTTCAAATATATTTATTTATGAAATGGTGTTGAATGACAAACATATCTTGTATACTATATGATAAGTGCTCATTGTGGGCCCTTGACACTTGGGGGCCCAGGGCTTAAGCCCTATTAGCCCCTATGTACAAGTAGATCCGCTCCTGCACATAAAGATCCAATTCAATAAAAAAAATAATAATAAAACACCAAAAACAACTGAATTCAATTTTTACTCACAAACACTTACAAACACAGGATGTTGCCACTGTAAGACTGCATTCTGTGTAGCATTTGCCAAATACAAGCACATGATATTGCAGTTTAAACTGTGTGGTTCGGATGGGTTTGCTAGGACCCAGGTTCCAACCAATACTCAGCAGCTCTTTTTCGAGGGTGCGGTCGTTCAATTTTTTGGAATCCATGGCCAGTTAAACCATTTCATATAATACAACTTTTATTATTAAAAAAAGATGATAATGGTCATGTGGTTTGAAATGAGTAGACACTTGTGACAGGGGGCCCATGAAGTAATATAATCAATATAATGCACTTAGGCACTTGAAAATGTTAATCCTTCGGAAGTGCAATGTTATTACTTTAAAGGGGATCATGGATTTGATGAAAATAAATAATCCTTTGAGTGTGTTAGAGCGTTTTAAATGTGCTAGTGTTGATCAGTCAGCCGAATATGTGATTGACAACTTACGTTAGCCAGAACAACTTAGATATTCAAATTAGCATATTTTAAAACTTGTGAATTTGTTTATTTGTTTATTTTCAACATTTGACTTTATTCTACCTGTGGGAAATGACTTTCGCAGCAATAATTCTTTTTCCTATTAAATCAATGGTGGAACGAGAGAATCTCAATCCCGAAGATTTAGAGCCATTTTCTCCTTTTCAAAAAAAAAAAATGAAGTAAAATAAAATTAAAATAAATAAAACAAAATAAAAACAAGAAATTTTGAGAATTTCTTGTCTGTGTTGGCAGGGTCGATGTATCAATTGTTTTCTGTTGTGTTTTGAGTGGAGCCAATGTAAATTAGCATAGAGTATCTGGCAGAGGCCAGTTATTTGTTGACATATATTAATTAGAGTAAATTGACACTAGAGTTAAGTTGCTATGATACTATTTTTGTGTAACCAAGAGAGATTAAATTATTCAGTTGTTCTCGAGTTTCCAACCAAATCAGTGTGAGGTTTTGTGTGTTCTCGTGAGTATCCAGATTTGGACTTTGCGTTTAGGCTCGACTTGATAGAATACATCAGTGGTATCCACGATGCTGCATTGGCAGCTCACAGCTAGGAAGTTTTGATGCATTTGCAGTGTGGAAAGTGTTGGATTGTACTTTGGTTTGTGTTTGTGAGTAAGAGTATTGATCGTGTGAAATCGAACGTTGACCGACGCCATTTTGAGATTAATTCGACTTCGAACGATAAGCCGAATTTAGATAGAATGATGGCGCAACCTCTCGTAGGAACTATTGAACCGTTTACGGGGACGAGTGGAAGAGATTGGGAATCGTGGCTAGAGCGTTTCGAACAGTACTGGTCACTTAATGAATTACCAGCGGCTAAAAAAGAGTAATTCATTATTAACATCGTTAGGCAAAACGATGTATGAGAAGGTAAAACGCATTGTACATCCGAAGAGCGTCAGTACCGTACCATGGGGCGAGTTGACGGATGCCATTGAGGCACATTTCGCCGCGTTAGACATACCGTAGATGGAACGGCAACGACTCGGTTCCAGGACACGCAAAGCTGGAGAATCAGTAGAGAAGTACATTAGCGATCTTCGTATTCTTGCACAGCGATGCAATTATAGCACTGACTCCGAGGTAGAAAACGCGGTAATGGACCAAGTCGTCAGAGGCGTGCGTTACCCGCCATTAGTTACGCAAATTTTGTTTCAAATGCCCATGAAAATGGACAAGCTGATGAAACTCGCAGTTGCACACGAGATTGCGGCAACGGCAAGTACTGGTTTAGATGAAGCGCTACCCATAGTGGAAGTCGAACGTCAGCCCACAGCGACGACATCGGTTATGCAAACGTTTGTCGGACAACAGCGAGGTGGCCAAAGGGGACGAGCATCGTATTCATCCGGACCGAAAAGAGGTTTTCTGGTGCAACGTGGCAACGCGACAATGGGGCGCGGGCGCTCCACACCGTCGCGAGGAGGGGGGACCCCGGCTTGGCGCCGAGACGGGACTCCCATCGTCTGCTATCGGTGTGCTGGACAACATTTCGTCCGTGACTGTCCTTTCGATCCAATATTTGCACCGAACAAGACGGACATAGAGAAGGAAGGTGGGGATGAGGCGAGTGGCTCTGGTGCCCCAAATGCAAATTTTTGTACGCCTTTTGCGACGCAAAGTGTACAACAAGCAAAATGGCGGCAGAAAACGGTGCCGATTAACGAAATTACAGAAGGAGAAGATGCTTTGTGAATGGCAATTGTAGGAAATATTTGAATATTTATTTCGCAGTGATTATTGCATTTGTGTAGCTAGAGCTCATCCTTCTGTGCACACACCAACCGAGTCTAGAATCATCTATGCCAATCTCCAAAAAACAGTTCGTAACAACTCCATTAAAACTGATTGATTGGTTAGATTTCCACGTCCCATGGGTAGATGAATGATAAAGGCTTAGCAGTTAGTTGAACAATTTATTGCTTTGTACATTTGTTTTTAAAAAGAAATGAAAACCTACAGGATGCGGTGATCCCCGGTTTCGTCACCGGTGAGATGCTCGAAAGACTTATACTCTGGCTTAGTTATCTATTCGTCTAG
>JAQIXU010002370.1:0-12326 GCA_034701245.1 Strigamia transsilvanica
GTGCAAACAACAAATTGCACAGGTTACACATTCCTTCCAGTTTCGTCTTCTTAACAACAGATGTCAGTCAGCCTGCAGTGCAGTGTTATTACTGACACGCTCCTTGAGACTGCACCTTGAGTAATTCACTTTAGTAATTCAACTGGCCAACTGCATTTTCACAGCACCTCCAAACTGGTACGCTACAACGATGGGGCGCGGATTAGGGAATTGAAAAACAAGTTGCCAGGACCATACGCAAGGAGTGGTCGTTGGTATGTGGATCACGCAGGTTTGTTTGATTACTACCGTAGTATTTATACAGGAAGTTTGTGCAAGTTTATTGCTTTTTGCACTTTAGTTGGGCTTATGTCCAAAATTAAGCTACACTCGAGTGCCCAATCTGTACTTAGCAAAATTGAAAAATTAAAAATTTTATTCTACTGTCATTTTAAAACGAGGCATTTAATTCCAACTAGGTCTGTACAAACCCACATTGTGAAACGAGTTTGTTGTCACCTTTGACAACTCAACATTTCAATAGTCATGCACTTGTCAGGTGTGTTCCCAACCTCAATAGCACTTGCTGACCGACCTACCGTAATTCAGTTCGGGGACAACGGACAATGCAGTTTTATGGTGATGAGCAGAAACTGTAAAAAGGGAAGGGATGGGAAGAGAAGGGAACATTTCATCACTTGTATCGAGTTGTTTGCGCTGCCCCTCATCTTTCCTGCGGAGCATTTATTGGCAAAAATTCATCTCGTAAAGTTCAATAGAAATAAGCTTAAATTCGAGTTTTTGTTCGTTTTCTTTGCAGTATTCTTTGAATTGATGGCTGCTTGTACGTTTTGCTTTTGCCATACGAGATGCTGCTTGTACCGATTGCGGTTAAGTTTGAAACCGTATCTCGTCGTGTTTCATGCCGAAAATGTCGAGGTAAGTAAAGGAAAAGTGGTCGACAACTCTCCCGTTTACTCGTCTCGTTCTTCTTAGGCTATTTTGTCAAGTAATAGTCACATATCGAAGTCGAGTGATTACAATTTCCTTCAACCATGGCTCGGTACTGGATTATTAACGAGGTTTTTCTCCATTAATTTCTGCCTAATTAAAGCGTAAATAACGGCCGAAATGGCGCTCTAGACGAAAACTGCTCACTCCATCGTTTCATTTCCGTAAGTTATTTTGGAGGACTTTATATCAGTTTTCAATGAACAAGCCGAGGTTTTGGTCAATAAACTGACAATGAGAATTGAGGCGAAACTGTCTTTCCGCTGATGACACTTTGAACACTCGACATTAAGCTTATTTGTGGTTAATAAATTATTATTTTATATTATTTTCTCAATTCAAAGTCCACATTATCGTTCTAAAATCGTTCTCTTCATAGATGCAGTCATGGGTCGACATGTAAATGCTCAAGGATGCGATAATTCACTTTATGTCAAAGCTACTGAAAGGTACAAGAAAAAAAGTGTACTGTAAACGCACATCCAGACACGTATTAAGAACTCATTTCCTTCCAGGATAAGTTAAAAGAAATTATTCATTCGAGGCAAATGCCAATTACTCTGTGGCCAGATTGGGTGTTTTGCTTCACGAAAAGTGGCAAAGAAAAGAACGCGCAATGTTTACACATTTTACATTCCACATTCCTTTACAAACCAAGTACCGGTACGAAACTAACGTACAAACAACTTGGAAATGTTAAATCCCATTTAATTTATTCATCCTGTTCCAAGGTGATACGAGAAAAGAAGGCGGAATGGCAAAATAGGAGAAAATTGCACTCGGATTGCCACGACTCGTGTTTCTCGATTTACTCATCGTGTGTGCACATGGTGGGCGCAATATGAGTGATTTGGACATCCGACAACAAGTTGACACCTTCATGTTCGAAGGACACGATACAACAGCTGCTGCCATTAGCTGGGCTCTGTATTTGCTCGGCTCCCATCCTCACATTCAAACCAAAGTCCACGAAGAAATCGACTCCATATTTGGTATTTATTTCAATATATTTCTGTCTCGTTGCTAATTTTCTTTGCTAAACAAGTGTGTTCTGAGGATATAAAGGAAGTGAAATACTTCGAATGTGTCATAAAAGTAAATAAATAGAGCGATTTTTTTATTTTACAAAAAATTAAATTTACGTTTGTTTACTTGTAGGAATCGCTGCGACTGTTCCCATCGGTTCCAATATTTGCACGGTACTTGCAGGAAGACGCAGTTATTGGTATTCCAAGTGCTTTTCTTGTTGTAGTTGCAAATCGTGATGATTTTGTGTTATTTCAGACGGTTATACTATTCCAGCTGGAGTTACAGCCATTGTTTTAGCTTACACGTTGCACAGAGACCCAACAATTTTTCCGGATCCGGAAATGTTTGATCCGGATAGGTTTTTGAAGAAAAATGTCCAGGAAAGGAATCCGTACGCGTATGTGCCCTTCTCTGTTGGACCAAGAAATTGCATCGGTGTGTAATTGGGAGTGCAGTTCCATAAGATAAATCACCAAGAATGATTTCAATGACGTTGTTTAATTGATTGCAGGTCAAAAGTTTGCGTGGATGGAAGAGAAAGTAGTTTTAATTCACATTCTGTTCTGAGGTCCTTAGTTGTTGAATCGATGCAAACACTGGAAGACATTCAAGTGACTGCAGAACTGATTATAAGGCCGAGAAATGGGATTAAATTAAAGTTGAAGCCGAGACAAATTTCGTGTAGTGATTAATTGAAATGAAGTGATTTTAAATGGAAAGTATTGACGTTTTGGATTTTGAAGTTTTCTGATTTTTGTTTTTAAACTTTAGAAAATAAGTTGTTAAGATAGATTTACCAGAAATAAATTTACTTACCCTTGCTGTGATCGGCATAGCTTTTCTTTCGAAGAAAGCATGATTTCATCAATGGAGAAACATTTGCGAGCTGCTCATCTTCCCGCCATCGCTTCCAAGGTAACAGCAGTGTGTTGCTTAGCAACACTAAATCCTATTTAGAGCGTCGTTTTTAAATTGTGGTTGCAACTTATTACCGAAAGGTGACAGCTCGAGACCATGCAAATCAGCGCGCGTAACATAAAAATTTTAAACTTGTGAGATTTTTTGTTTTCATTTTAATTATCAGGTGACAGCATGCAGGAAGTTGAAATGTCTTTGATTTTTGATTGGTTATTCAAATGAGATTACACGGTGTTTGCTATTTTGCATCTTTATTTTTTCGCTTCGTTTCTCATTAGTATTTTCCGGGTTGTTGGAGGCGAAGCACACGGTGTTCTGAGGTGAGATTTACTCGAATTTTACTTTTTAGCTTTAATTTATCGTTCTGTTAATTTCTTGTTTTACATGCAATTAAATATTTTACGTTTTCGTGCATGGTTAACTTGCGTGCGCTTTTATATTTTAGTTATTTCTACAATCGTAGTCATAGTTTTGTATAGTTGCGAGGTGCGAAAGCATATTTAATTAGTTTCCGTGGTTTTAATTAATATTTCATGGATATTTTATCCAATTTTATTATCGTTGCATTATAGTTACATATTAATTTACCATAGCTTAAGTCTTTATTAGTTTTAACTGGTTATTTATTTTTCTTTTTTTGTTAAATAGGTTTAACCACGGACCCAATAACTCGGACGACTACCATAGACTACCTAGAACGACTATCTTAGACAACTTACAGACGAATTCATGAAGCAGTAAACGAATTTTAGCTTCAGTTTATTTTTAATTTTTATTTCTATGTCTTCATTTTTTTGTATTTTGTATATTGTATCTTGGACTATTAGTCCAAGATTGTATATAACTTATTTGGTAATTTTTTTTTTATTTTAGGTTAATAAAGATAAACTTTTACATCAACATCAGGAAGACGTCGTGGGACACCTTTTGGGGGCCCAGAGCTTAGCGCACTCTGGGTCCCGGGTAGTAAACGGTGGAGTCTCATAGGGGGATGGTTACCCGAGATAATCCTATAAATGGTCCGTTAAAACCCGTTTCGTGTGTTTTTTGCTGCTTTTTTTCCTTTTAAGGAAAAATTTTTGTAAATTATTTGTGTAAAGTGTGTATTTTTTTTTCAATAAAATTTTTTTTTTGCTTAAAAGCTAAGTCATTTCTCAAAAATTTACTAAGTCCAAAAAAGGTGAATCCATGGCAAATTTTTTCAGGTTTGGACTTAAAATAAAAAAGGGATGGTGGGTGGATATACAGATTCCCCATTTTAAAGCACACAAAAGGAACAAAGAATTTGAATCAAAAAGTATATTGTAGCTTTCTTTGTAGTTTTATTTTAACTACAAAAAAAGCTACAGACAACACACCAATAAATTTTATTGCACTTAAAAAAATTTTACAAAGAAATATATCAAACTTAAAAAATAACAAACTATTTAACTACACAAACTAATAGGTTTTAAAATAAAAATATGAATGATAAATAACGACGCTGGAGTCCATTCATGTTGTTCCTGAAGTCTTTCGTCCGCCGACTTAAAAATTCATGCGTTAAACCTAAAACGAAAAGATTCAAATAACTCGTAAAGAATGTATAATTAAGCTATAAAATTAAAATTATCAGTTTAGTTTCTTTAACATTACTAAAAATTAAAAGCTTTTAAATTAAACAAACTATAGCTGCCAGGAGGTGATGTACTAATTTAAAACTAAACGTTTTGTAATTCTCAAGTAAAACGAAAATTAAAATAAACTTCCAACAAATAAAGAACCGAAAACAAAACGCTTAACAATGAACAAGAACTATAAAGAAATAAGTACTAAATAAAGAATGACAAGAAGCCAAACTCACCTCAAATTGACGCATGTTTGCTCTTCCGAAACGAGGAAACTAATGAGCAAAACCGAGGAAAAAACACAAACTGCGAAATAAAAAACGAAACGTAGATTCATTTGCATGTCCAATCAAAAACATCCACGGAATATTCTAGAAATATTACAACTTCCTGCTGCATACTGCCATACCGTCTGCATTTCTTGAACTTGTAAATTTATGCTAATTCTGTCGTCATTGGACGATTTTTATTTAAATTACATAGAGACCTGAAAGAAAACTGACTACTAAATTTTTAAAAAAAACGTTTTTTAAATACAATTCCACAACTAAATTGAAATATCGAACGCCCGGTGTAACAAAATCGCAAATGACTCGTATTGACTCCCACACACGACACAGTTGTGTGTGGGCGTTGTTTTTAGTTGGGTCTTTCAGCTAACCTAGCAGTTTATAACATCACGTTTCAGCTTTCAGGAGAAATAATAACGTGTTCGGTAATAGGAAAATTTGCTATTGGAACATAATGCTTACTTTAGATTGAATAAAAAATTTAAGCGACACTTGGAATATTAAGAATAAGATTCAACTGATTATGGCACTATAAACTAGTGTATTTTATTGAACTTGAATATCAAATAACAAATACATATTATATTATGAATAAATTACAACAACAAATAAGAATACCTAAAATCTACCCCTAGACAGATAGCTACAGTACTACTAATACGGTAGATTAAACACGATTTAAAAAATGGAACTACGAAATAGTTAATGAAATTGACCCAACCTTCAATTACTTCTGTTCTAAACTGTCTAATATGTCGTATCCTTATATCCATTGAGGGATCTAAAAATAAAAAGTTTGTAGTAAACATACAAGAAAATAGTTTGTTTACCGACCGCATGTTGTTAGTAAATGTCTATCGGTAATTAATCCATGCAATTTATTGACGGATCATATGCAGTGGCGTACCTAGGGGGGGGGCGGTGTGTGCGGTCCGCACAGGGCGGCACTTGCTTTGGGGCGGCAAAAATGCCATAAAATGGCAAAAAACACGATGAAATGGCAACAAAAACACTAAAAGAAATGGCAAAAAACAAACGAAAAATGCCCAAAAAAAAGAGGCAAAAACCATCACAAAATGGTAAAAAAAATATATGAAAAAATGCAAATTTTTTTTTTTTGGGGGGGGGAAGACAAACTCAGGAACCGCCCCGGGCGGTAAAAGTCCTAGGTACGCCACTGATCATATGCGCTAAAATTATTGTAGTTCCATTTTGGAATTCCTCTCATTTCAGAAGAAAATGGTGGCAGATCATGGCTGGAGCAAATTGTAGAAATAATTCTTGATTGAATAAAGGAATTGTAACTCCTACAACTACAAAGACTAGCAGAAAATTAAACTAATATAATGTTATTTATAAACCAGGATGCATTTACTGTGATCAGCATGGGAAACAATCGGCCAGATGAAAGGTGGCGTATGGTGAAGGATCAGTACAATTAATTGCACGAAATTTAAGCAATGTAAATAAATGAGTTACTTATCATGTCAACAATACCTGCACTACGTCTTGAAATGAGAGAATGATCAGAATGGCGGCTTCGTACAAAATACTCCCTCAGTAAGGTGTGAGACTGTCGCACTCAGGTGTTCGTCCCTCGAATATCTGTAATAAACACCATGAAACACCTGGTCTAATTTTTAATTTTGGTGACGTACCAGATGGGGAGTGACAACACTACCGTTTCGACGGTAGAAATAAAAACACAGAACGACAGAAGCGATAATAACAACGATCAATAATGCAAGCGCAGGTATGAAAATGAGTGGATTCAATTGGAAAATGTAAATCGGCGCCAGCGATTCATCAAAAGCGTCAGGTGCCAAGGTATCTAGTTTCTCCTGTTTTCGACCAGCTCAGTTTAGGCCCTCGCTTGGTTTTTCCGACATAATATTACAAACTTCTGCTACCGTGTTTCATATTTATGCTGAATGACGAATGTCGTATTGCTTAAATTTAATTTTGTAATAATAAAAACTCTACAAAACAAATTGAATTATTCGTGTACTGCAATGAAATCCTAAAATAGCTACACAATGGAAGCAAACATTTTGAAAAATTGCACTATTTAGTAAGGGGTTATCCTTTCAAAATCTTAACAAGTTTCAAAATCCAAATTGTTTTTTTCCTTCCTTTTGGGACCGGACACCTGGTCACTAACCGGATCGGACCTCTTCCAGTTTGCAGCTCCACCTGATGATGTGTAGCTGCAAACCGGAAGAGATCCTCGGCCCTCTCGCCACAGAATAACACAGAATGGACACTTCACCGCCATCTTGAATATGGACGAAGCCAACTGACGCCAATGTAATTTTTACTGTTAAAAGAAAAGATGGTACTTGCAACAATTTCCTGATTGTTTTCGATTATTTTACAATTCCGCACACAAAGGTTTAAGAGCGCTTCGAATGGTCATTGTGTTGTAACTTCTGGGTGGCTCAGTTGGTAGAGTGCCCGTCTGGCAAACAGGCATTGCTGGGTTCGAATCCCAGCTCAGCACTCGTCACGAAATATATAATTAGTGTTGGGTGTAGTACATCCAACGTGTATCTGGTTCCGGTATGCGGTATCTAGAACGGTACTGCAGTTTCGGTAGGCGATACACTGTCTACCGGGGGTAAAACGCAAACGTCAAACACACATAAACACACAAACATTCAATTCAAACAAATAAAATGAAATGGCATTAAAAATCGGTTAAAACAAATGAAATGAAATGGTATTAAATTGGTTAAATACTGATTAAAATAGATTTAAAACTGATTAAAACTGAAAAAAGTTATTAAAAACTTGAATAAAATTAGGTTTTTATGGTTTTGATAATTTTTTTAAGCGATTTTTAATGAAAAATCGCTTAAAAACCGATTAAAACTGAAAAAAAATTATTAAAAACTTGAATGAAATTGGGTTTTTATGGTTTTAATAATTTTTTTCATTTTTTTTCATTAAAAATCGCTTAAAAGAATAATTAAAACCATAAAAATCCAATTTCATTCACGTTTTTAATAATTTTTTTCAGTTTTAATCGATTTTTAATCTATTTTAATCGGTATTTAATCAATTTTTAATACCATTTCATTTCATTTGTTTTAACCGATTTTTAATCAGGTTTTAACCGATTTTTAATGCCATTTCATTTTATTTGTTTGATTGAATTGAATGTTTGTGTGTTTATGTGTGTTTGACGTTTACGTTTTACCCCCAGTAGACAGTGTATCGCCTACCGGAACTGCAGTACCGTTCTAGGCACCGCGTACCGGAACCAGATACACGTTGGATGTACCACACCCAACACTAATTATATATTTCGTGAAGAGTGCTGAGCTGGGATTCGAACCCAGCAATGCCTGTTTGCCAGACGGGCACTCTACCAACTGAGCCACCCAGAAGTTACAACACAATGACAATTCGAAGCGCTCTAAAAACCTTTGTGTGCGGAATTGTAAAATAATCGAAAACAATCAGGAAATTGTTGCAAGTATCATCTTTTCTTTTATTCTATAAATATTTGACTTTGTTTTGTTTACTTTTACCAGTAAAAGTTACTGGTGGTGGTGGCGATGGAGGTTATAGCAGCAACAACATAAAGCAATGTAATTTTTACTGGGAAAAGTAAACAAAACAAAGTCAAATAAAATATAATAGAATAAAAGAAAAGAAAACGGAATAACAAAAAATAACAATCGGACCAAGCAGTCTGGTTGATACTTTAATGCCAACTATGACTAGAAAATGCCTGAATACATAATGATATCTTGTGACACTTGGTGCCCTCTTTTACGAAAAATTGAAAATATACCGTACTTCAAAACAAATATGTTGCATGTAGCGCAACAGATGGTGAGAACGAATAACAAAAAATAACAATCTGATACCTAAGAAATTGTCCAACAACCAATCGCTCGGACATCTTTTGCGGGGGTATTACTTAGCATGTGAAGAAAAAGCCTTTGGCCTGGGCTCCTCTTGAGGTGAAAACGCCATTGGCCGGCTGGCTGATTAAGCTGTCCGATTAACCATTTCAAATATCACTGCGGCCACGCAACATCATCATTGTTGTATCATCGTCACCTGTTAATTGTTATTCATTTCATAGTTATATAACTCATCATCATCATCATTGTTTTTATTTTTGCAAAATTTCCAATAGTTTTTTTGAGAAATATCTCGAAATATCTCGAAAAATCGAGATTGTCACCCAAGTTCAAAAGAATGAATGTTTGGCACATCCGCTATCATAGCGGGAACTTTTAAGCTTCTACAAGTGTTAGAAAGGTCATTTAACGTCGCTCACACCGATTACCCACAGGAGACTTTTTACAATAATTTTAATAAATTTTATTACGGCGCAAATGTTATAAATTAAGGTTTTCATATTTACAAGTTAATTTTCCATCAGAAATTAAAACTGATAACGAATTTGACAATTTGAGCATTGTTTTCATACGAAACTACGAAGAGCCCGGTGCACTTCGGTAGCAAACCCACATCCTCGGAACTATTAAATCGAGAAAATTATCCTAAAAAAAAATAAAAAAATTGATGCAACGGCTCGAGAATCGCGACGATCGTTGAAAACTTTACCGAAAATGGAGGACAATTTTGTCTGGCGTACCACTCGATACTATAAAGACTCGTCATTATAGATGTACCAATTATAACACCCGTCCAAAAAAATATTCTCCAATTTGCTCGACTTCCTTTAGACGGTATAAAAAACAACATTCCTACAGCAAAACAAAAGTAACACAAATCAGCAAACGACAAACAATTTTTATAGTTGATGATTGATGATTGATTACCTCCAATTCCACCAAACATGACAAGATAAATCGGCAAAAAGAATCGAAAAGTGAATGTCATTATGTAATCATGCACCATGGACGATATAACGAACACACTGGAAAGCGGAATCAATTTATTCGACGGCCAAACCTGGAAAACAAAATGATCGGATCTATTAACTGCGTTATCATCAATTAATCGTATCATTTCAAGTGTTTACCAGCGCTAAATCTCTAAACACGTATGTGTACAACCAATCGTGAACGACGATGTTCCACGTTCGGTAATACCCGGCGAAATTGTACGAGTTCCACCAATCCTAAAATGTAAAAAAGAAAAATTAAATTTAAAAATTTACTCATTTTAACTAGAATTACTTACGGTGTAGAATTGTCTGTCGGCAAATCGGAGCATTTCGGCAAATGCGTTCATCCAGGAATGAAGAAGTAAAAAGTTGGCGCAAAAAAATAGAATCGTTCCTGGCACCATCGCTGATATTATCGACTTGATGACCTGTGATTTTGTACACGTGCTCAGGCCGAAATTGTTGAATACCAAAAAATGGTCGATGATAACGACGGAGATGTAAAAAATGCAGGCAATAACTTGACAGAAATTCATTAAGACGAATTTAACACGTATATGCGACGTTCGAGGGTATTCGTCGCGGTAGATGAGTGTTGGCGCGAACAGAAAGTACAAATATTTTGACATTTGGGGACATTTCTGCGAGTTCGGCTTATCTGCAATGTTATTTCCTATTAAAACTCTCGCTGCGTTGTGCCGCACAAACGAGTGAGTTTTCATCATCATTCGCAGCTTTAAAAATATAAATAAAAATTAAAAATGTATTTTTTTTTTGTTTGAAAATATTAAAAAATATATAATTACTTGTTCCGCTAGAACAATCATCGTGCAAACGGGTGTTAAATCAAGAATTAATGCATATTTTGTTGGAAAATAGAAAAACGCGCATAAATAAAGGACATACGTCGTCAACCAAAACTTATTCCAAACATCTGTAACAATTTAACGAGAATAAATTACTTTCTTTGAGTGAAATTAATGTATTTACTCGTAGAGCTGCTGGCTCTAAAAGCCCACAACTGAAAGCATTTGTGAACGACAACAAAAGTTGCTGCGAACATCGCGGTCCATATGTAAAACACTTTATCCATCGTCTTAAAATTCCACGTAATAGATTGAAGTTTCGTACTGAAACAAATGTATCACTACATGGTGGCTAATTCGTTAGGAAATGAGCATTTTATTACCTGCTGTTAACGTAATATTCCTCCACGATGTTATTGAAGAATAAAATCAAAAACACGGCGGTAAATATGTTGCGAATCGTTACAAAGTGGTCAATCTCGAATAAATCACTGAGACGGGAAATGAAATTAACGTATATTCGATCATCATTACACCGAAATTTCTTACGTTATAAGAGAATTTCTCGCTACAAATTCTTTTTCTTTCAACCTCGACGTCGGGCTTCTGCGTATTATAAATTTGTGTACATTTTACACGTTAAACTCGTGTTGTTTTGTACGATTTTGTAAGTTAAACGTACTTGGGTGAGGCGGGGACAGTTTTGCCCGGCGGATCGGACTTGCTTAATCTATTTAACGCGGCGATGCATTCATCAACCACGCTATTTAGAACGGGATTTTTTCTATTCTCTTCGGTCTCTTCTTTCAAAGACTGCAACAATATCAAGATTTTACAACATGTAACGTAAAAATAAATATAAATACGGAAAGTACCTCTGCATATTCCCTAATTTTCCCTATTAAATTCTGGCGTGCAAATGAATGCTCGGGTTCAACAACTTCTACAAAAAAACAAAAAAAGAATTAAATTTTTCACAACTTTTTTACTCATTTCATAAATGTCGTTAATTTTACCGGCGCGCTTTTCAGTTTCCATATTCAATCAATGACATGAATTTCTTTGAAGAAAATCAGAGCAGTTTCCTCACGGTTTTCTGGTGTGGAATAATATTTATCTCGATGCTTTTTGACCCGTGCACTTGCGTCTAATCAAAACGAGATAAATGAAATTGTAGTATTTACTCAAATTGTTATTTCACTCAAATTTTAAGTTAAAAAAAAAAAAAAAAAAAAAAAAAAAAAAAAAAAACAGAGAAATAAATCTTTAACCTTATTAAATCTAAATTTAAATCACGCTTTTCTCTTGTTTATCAAACGAGTACACATCCGACAAAATAATCGAAAAATGGTGTAATTACGATTATTGTCATGTAATGTAATTTAACACTCTTTACCGCTATCTACTCCTTATCTACTTTCAGCACAGTATAATACAAATAATAATTGTAAGATTGAATAAGATTGACATTTTTTAATCGAGACGTCACTCAAAATAGTTCCTCGGTTGTCAGAACAATATGAAATTTATTTTTAAAAAAATAATAAATACCGGTACCTTTTTTCTCAATCACCAGCTGACATAATATATTCATAAACGAAATTTAAATTTCCCGCGAGACGGCACAAATTACGTATCCAGCCATCTAACACAGAAAATTATTATATATTTTTTTAAAAAAAGATTGTGCGTAACTGTTAAAAATGAATATTTTTAATTGCAATTGAATGTTATCAAAACTCGGATCCAGTTACCATGTGGAAATTTATCAAGTTCTTTCACATCCCTTTTTAAATTTTTTTTGCGGAAGAGGTTT